>VNJW01005035.1:0-137627 GCA_008042615.1 Drosophila auraria | reverse complement strand
GCACGCAGTATATATGTCGGAACGGCCGAAATCGGACCACTATATCCTATAGCTGCCATAGGAATGATGGCGAAATTAATGTACAAAAATTTTTAATTTCTCTGTTTTTCAACGAATTTCTATAAATTTCGAGATATAGTCGTTTTTTATAGTTCTAGAATTACGGTTTTAATTTCATTAAGATCGGACAACTATATCATATAGCTGCCATAGAAGGGATCGGTCGATTTATATGAAAATGTAAAATTCTACATGTAAAATGTAAAATTTACAAAATTTACATAATTTGACATTTTTTTTTACATTACCAAATTGGATCGATTTTCAATGATCCAATTGCTGACTGCAAAGGTATATAAACTTCGGTTTACCGAAGTTAACTTTCTTTCTCGTTTCATTATTAATATTAGTAAAATAATAGAAGCTAGAAATAATAAATTCAGCTTTTACTAGCTTTAAAATCCTGCATCTAAAGAATTATATGGACAGACGGACAGACAACCAGACGGACAGACAAACAGACGGACAGACGAACAGTCGGACAGAGAAACAGACGGACAGAGACACAGACGGACAGACGAACGAACGGACAAACGGAACGGACGGACAAACATCCTTTACAAAATTACGTAAAAACGATCAGACGGACAGATTGGCATACCTACCTATGGATAAAGGGTAATAAAATTAATATTAAAGAAATAGGCTATGGATATTTTTCGAAATTAAACAACTTTAATAATTAAGTAAAAGAGTTTTAGAAATATAAAAATAACCTTTAAATAAAATTAATTTGTACTCAAACCCAAGTATTTATTGAGTTACTTATTTCTTTTCTTAACCAGAACAATAGACACTCTTAAATTCCGTTTTTTTTTTTTTCAGCCTTAAATCACCCTAACTTACCCACACCTTTCTCTCAGTGAGCTCACGGGATACGGCCTTGTTAAAAGTTGCCGAAGACAAGCGACGTGATAACTCAAAGCGAGACATCAATCGATTCGTCACCGTCGCGGGCAATCAGCCAGCAGAACTAACCCAACTTGGACTTGAAGCCGACTTCAGTCGGACAGTCCGACGACTCCGACTCCTCGACTTGGCTTGGCTTGGGCTTAAGTATCAGTCGCAGTTCCAAGTCCCATGTCCCCTGTCCCAGTGCCCGGTGGTGGCCGCCCTCGGGGCCCTCTTAAAATATTATTCATAATTCCATAAATTTAAAGGCCCCAAGGAGCTGGTAGCTGGCGGTAGCCCCGCAATCTCGTTGAGGCCACGCGCCTGCGCGTTTGTCATATGCAAAAAGGGACGGACGGTGGGACAAGAGGGAAACCCACTTTATACGACTGCTCCGCTACATTAAGCCTAATGAACGTCTTTAGCTGTATTGGTTGAAGGTTCTACACGGAGAAAAAATTGCACTAAAGAGGGATAAATAATGCAAGTTCCATTTTATGTTAAACCTTTCTTAAAAAGAATTTTTTCTGACCTATAACTCAACCATTTATTTTGCAAAAAAATAAATTTTTGGCTAGCTACTTAATCTTAAATCTTAATTTAATACTCTTGAATTTTTTTCCGCAGTGCACCCTCAGATCTCGGTGTCCGTGTCACTTGTCGGTTTAAAGAAGTCCACTTTTCTGGCCCCTGGAATGACCAAAAGTTGCCGTGATTACCGGGGAACGGTGGTGCTCTCTCCACTCGGACGGCATTAGCGCAGAAATATTTAATTAATGGTAATTTATGTGCACGTAAATTGTGCAAAGTGCGACCAAAGGAGCTTCAGTCGATGAAGATGAAGAAGGCAGCTGCAATAAAAGCAACACCGATGGCTGCAACAGCAGGATGATATGAGGAAGTACCCCCCGCCGCTTCTAGTTAACATTGGCAGATCCAAAAGGTTAATAGGGTTTTTCCTTCTGGCCGACGGTATCGGGTTATAATGCAATTGCCATGGGTTAACTGTCATTGAGCGTGGCAGTAGCCGGTTAAGGGATCTCGGTAATCAAGGTTGCGGTAGGGTCAAACAGTCTTTCGGCGGCTGTGTTGCAAAATTTGAGGCTTTCTCTTTGGCTTAAAAATGTTCAATGAAAGCCATGCTTTATTGATAAAAAAAGGAATTGAAGTTAATACATAACATTGGTAATTAAATTAAGCTAAAAAAAATAGTATATTTAGAGAGTTGATCTTTAATTAAATTAGTAATTTCCAGTAAAGTGAGTTATTTGGAATGTTACCTTCTTTTTGGTCTCAAGAATCATTAGTTTTTTTACTTGTAAGACTCTGATTTAAGGCAAATTTATTTTATAAAAATATTTAACTGAGTTTGAATAACTTATGTGACATATATATTTAATTTCTTAATAAGCAGAACCCTTAGGTTGCACATCCAAAATAAAAGCTTGACAGACCTTGTAAATATGAATAAGGCTCCTTAAAAATTAGCCACATCATTGGTAAGACTCTAATTCCATTCTTAGCACCTTCAACCAATTCAACCTCTAATGAGGATCTGTAATGATAGAACCCAACCTGGAGTCCTCGGCGAAACCCATAAAGCCCGTGACACTGAGGAATGCAATAAGATGTCAACGGTGCCAGCCGACAGAATATTCGCCCCGACTGGTATGCAAATTTCGCAACTGCTACTGCAACTCCTGCTGCTGCTGCTGCTACTGCAGTTTGGATGCTCAATGCTAAAACCATCTAGCACAGCCCCGACTGGGCCGCACTAAAAACTAATAAGATGTTGTATCGTCATGTATCTTCCGCTGTGTGCCATCCGTATCTGTAACTGCAAACTGCAAACGGCAAACCGAACCGAAGCGAACCGAACCTGCGGCCATCCGCTGATAGCTTCTCATTTTATTTCACCTTGTCACGTGCTGTGTGTGTGCTTGTGTGTGAGTCTGCAGCGGTGGCAATTTTCCAGCATTTCCAGCGGAAAATATCTGGCTACCTACGCGCTGCGCTCAGTACGTTTCTGATTCCGATTTCTATTCCTATTCCCGATTCTGATGGCGACTCTGACTATGACTTTGGCCAAAATTTGTGGCCAGGGGCGTCGGGCAAATCGGCCCCCTCAAGAATGCTGCATAACTTTATCGGCGGCCAAGGCGGCAGATGAATCCAGCATTCACAGATTGTGGACATCTAACACAGGAACAAAGTTATGGTTAAGATTATAATTAATATAATAATTATTTATAGTAATATAATCTAATAGTATAATACCATAATATAAAACAAAAAGGTCCAATCACACCTAGGAAAGGCCTACCACCATTATAAAGCGTACGTTTTTGCAGGCTTAGCACCTAAAATTCCCAAGTACGAATTCAGCGATACAAATATAATACTTATTTTTTAGATAAGAATAAAAAACATAATGGGAATGATATTTCCACTACTTGTAACATAGATTTAAGATGAGATAATTTCCAATAAATTTTTTTGAATACCCCATTTATTCATTACACTTAGAAATATTTCCTTTTAAGGGTGTAAAATTCCTTCAATTTCTTTTTCAGTGCATTATCTCTGTCCAGTTAAACTTTGTCGACTACGCACCTGGTCACAAATGGCAGTGGATATATCTTTCTGTGTGTATTTATTTTCCTCTTTTTTTTTCCTTTCGGGGGAAGCTGCTGGAGCTTTTTTCATTAAACGGTAATTTCACACCGGACAACACACACACACACTGAGAGAGAAAATGTGGCGGAAAGAGAGGGGAATACAGTGTACGCGTCTAGAATTTTTCGGACATTTATCGCCGAGGCTGTCGTCGCCGCTCGTTCGAATCTCTCTATCGCCGCCCAATTACAAGCAAGTTAAAATCAAGTACTGGCCATTGATTAGTTGCTATTCCAAGGCAGAAGTCGAAGCTAAAGAAGATACCATAGGTAAGACTGAGAGGGGGCTAAGTAAGGAAAGTGCGAGATGGCGATACAGAGAGATTAAAATGTAATCTTTAGCGCCGCAGTCATACGAAACGTGTTCGATTAGGCTTTCGGCCTTAGTTGCGGTTCAGTTATGTATCCTCCTCGCACTGAGCGATTTTGTTGGGGGATTAAATGTTAAGTTTATGAGTAAATATTTTTTGGTAAGGTTCCAAGACCTAGAGTAGACCCTAAAGAATATAATATATAAAAATATAGAAAAATGTTAGTTACAAGCTCACAACATGGTTATATTATTGAAAATACTTTATGAAAAAGAGTTAAGAGTGATTCTAATATTTTGAAAACATTTTTAAAACTAAATAAACCTTTCAAAATGTGAAAATCACTCTACTCTTTTTTTTCTATGTTGTCTCCTATAGCTTGGGTATCCATTTCGCTTCTCTTTGGTTTCCGTGGAACTGGCCAACTGCTGGGCCGCATGTAGGTGGCCCTGGGAGTGGGTTGTGGGCTTTGGGCAAGAAACCCGACCCCCTCTGACCAGCGGTAAGTGCTGAAATGTGTCCTACCTACGCGAGCCAACGAAATGGAGCTGAAATCAAATTTGCCAACAAATTTATAGTTTCACTATAGTTTGCCGTAGATTGGGATAGTTTAAGTAGATTATTCACGAGGAGAACATATATTTGGGGTTTTCTATTTCAATATCTATAAGTCATAAATATATACAAATTTAAACATAAAATTATTGGTTTTAAAGAGTAAAGGTTTGTCAAAAATATAATAAAATTTTGAGGGAGCTAATGCAATTCTTTTGAATATAATTATACCTGTAAATATTTCATGTTGTAATAATTATTATAAAAATTGATAAGTTAAAGGATTAGACAACAATTTTAAATATAAAGTATTATCACCTGAATCTGCACACCCACACCCATT
The DNA here is from genome assembly GCA_008042615.1 of Drosophila auraria. Taxonomy (NCBI): domain Eukaryota; kingdom Metazoa; phylum Arthropoda; class Insecta; order Diptera; family Drosophilidae; genus Drosophila; species Drosophila auraria. The sequence continues at coordinate 132,792 of VNJW01005035.1, read as the reverse complement.
CCTGAAAATCTCTTAAGCTGTATTTCCCAAAGGGAATGCTTAAGTTTGCGAATTCCCCCGACCAGAGTGTGACTTCCGCAATTCACCCAAAATCAATCCCCCGGCCCATGCCTCTTCATTGTCCGGGACTTATCCACACTTGAGCGGATTCCAGACAAACCTCCACCGATGACAGGGTCCAGTAAATGAGCAGTTTACGGAGAATCCCCGCCCGAGTATGAGTGTAATTACAATGCGAGCGAGTAGGAGGCTGAGGAGTCCCCAAATGAAATGCATCCAGGAGCAGTCAGTCATGGTTGTTTAATAACCTTAAACAGATTTCCTGCTGTCTTAGTAATGCTTTTCACTTGTTTACATTGCAGCTTAAGGGATTCGGCCTTCCATTCACCGCACACACTCTGCACTCCGCACTCTCACCTGTCGGCCATGGCTTTATTCAATTTTGCAATTTTGCGTAAATGTAATTAAAATATCCTTTGGCCCTTGCTGGCAAAGGCGCCGAAATCTCATCCCGTGTGTGCGTGTTGTGTGTGATTGTGGGTGCGAGTGTGTTGGGTGGATTTTGGGGCTGCCAATGGGTGGTTTGTGGGGCTTTCGGCCTGGTCAGTTGCCGGCTGCAGAGTGTGAGGCTTTCCCTGGCATTAGCCAACCGCAGCATGCAGCACTTGTTGTTAAGTACACCTCACAGACAGTTGTGGTCAACATAATAGGAGGGCATTAAATATTTAAAGCAATAACTTCATTAAAATTATATATTTAAGACTTTTTTTTGAACAGATTTCAGGAAATAGGAGTTTTGAGGGGGAAAAAGCAAAAGAGAACTTTAATATATTGCTTGCTTTATCCAAAAAATGTTAAACTGTTAACTAATTTAATTTAATTTAAAGTTTTAAGGGATTTTTTATGCAAAACTAGTAGCATTGATTTCTAAATTAAAAAATATTTATATTTAATATAGGTGCCCTTTCAGAAAATCCTAAAAGCAAATTAATATTTTACTTTTAACGCCAAAATTATCCTTTAAATCCGCTACAATTTCCATCACAGCTGTACACTGAAAGAAAAAAAGTGGGGAATGGGAATTTGGGAATGCAGACAGTCGCATTACACGCTCTTTTGCATATTGTGCACTGGGATAAGGTCCAGCTCAAAGGAGTTTGGGACCTGGGCTCTGTTTGTTTATTTGTTCATTTGTTCGCCTCGCTTCGCTCGCTGCTGCTCCCCTACTTTTCTGCTCTCCGGCGACCTTTGACCCCCTTGCTCTCCACACGGGGGCAACAGTGCAACAATCAAGGCGCCCACAAGCCCCGCTTACTGTCAAAAACACGCAGCAACGCAGCATCCCCGGCCAACACAGCAGCCGGCAAACAAACAAACAGACCAGCAAACAAACAACAAACCCACTGAGAAGGCGAGGCTGAACCGTGCGGGCGCACAGTGGCCTGGAGGAGGTCAACACATGCGATTGGGTTGAATGAAAATTACCCTTGCTTTATTTTTTGTTTATTTTAGAATTTGTAACACGATTAAATCATCTAGTTATGAAGGTTTTTTGGGCTTTCTAAAGTTGATAAACTACAAAAAAAATACGGAAATGTAAAGAAAAAAATGTCCAGTGCCAGAATTTCATAAAATAAAATCCTTTATAAATATTTATAATATAACAAAATATAGTTATAAAATCAAAGTTAACCTTAAATGCTGAGCAAAGTCATAGATGGGAGGATATAATCCTCCGATTTCAACCGCCTCTGGCCCCACTGTAAGCCCACTCTGAAAAAGGTTTTTGCCCAACAGGCGCAACAGCAGCAGAGGCAGTTGCTGCAGCTTCTTGACAATGATAACAATGCGGCGAGGTCCTTTCCAGAGGCTGTGACACGAGCGGGCCGGACTGATGGGGCTGACGGACGGCCAGGACTCGCAGGACTCCGGTGCAGCGCTGCGCTTTAGTGTGTAATTTAATTGAACGGACATAACGAGGCGCACAAACACACACATATATAGTGGGTAGTGAGTAGTGGGGTCGGGCTTGAGTCGAGGACAGTCGAGTCGAGTCGAGTCGGACCGAGTCGAGTCGAGTTCGTGTGGGGGACTAAAGAGGACTCTTTGCTTAATTGAAAGCAATTAAGTGGAAAATTGAAAACTTTGGCAGCCATAACGTTGACGTCTGACCGCCACTGACACACCGCATCCTCCTCGCAACCCTGCCACAACCCGAACAGCCCATTATTTACAAGCACTTGGAGAAAATGGGAATTAATTGTTTATCAATCTTAATAGAATAATATATTCTTGGAGCTTCTAATTCGGGGAGAGTTTGTAGGCCTTTTATTACAAACTTATTAAATATTTAGCATAAACTTAACCTTAAAATAAACGCTCTCTTTCGCAAATGATCGGATTTTATAAGATGTTGTTGTTGCTTTGCTTGTACATTGCAGGCAAAGCGTGGTAGAGAGAACAAAACACAGTTAATTGCTGTGAAATAGGATAAATTAAGATCGTTTTTTCTCGCTGTGCAGCGACATACACGCTGCATTTGCATTTGATAGCCCCGCCCACATTTTGGGGGCGAAAAAAATGTGCAGTCACGTACGACGCCGGCTGAGGCAGCGGCAGATACGCCATTTTGCGCTGCTACTGTCACTTTACATGCCACAACACACAATTGACAGCGCGGATATTTATGTAAATAATTTTTCATGTTGCTGGTCGGCAGCAGCAGCCAGCGTCAGCGACAACAAAAGTATGCACTTCTGTTGACGTGACCCGGGCGGTCGCGAAAAAAAAGAATTTGCGCACTGAGAATAAACAAAAATAGGCGAAAAAACCGAGGACGCCTACACACACACACACAAAAGAGGTTAAGGGGTTGAGCTCCCATTCATCTATTTCCCACCCCGCCGGCGTCGGTCTGCATAAAAGGTTCCCATTGTCGTCGCTGTCCAGCCCACAAAATGGTTAAAGTGCAGCAGGCAATGGACTTTGTGAAAGGATCGAACGAGACCGATTTCCAGATGGGTTTACAAAATGCGCTGTCCAGCAGGAAAATATGGAAAAGTTTTTCACATTTTTGTCCTCACCCAATAAATACATTCCAAGTATTTCATAAAAGTCGTTGTATCCGAAACAAATAAATAAAAGCAAAGTTAAATTGAGACAAAATACATAAGGTAGGGCTTTTTATTAATTATAATTCGTTTTTATTTCAATGATAAATCTATTGATTAGTTAAAATATCTATAAGAGAAATAATAGTTTTATTTTAATATAAACGAGTTTTAGGCTATAAATATTTCAAGGTGTTACAGAAATCAAATGGGTTGTCGCAAACGGTGTCCAAAACTATGCTAAACAATTTCACATTCTAAAAAAATAACTCTACACTGAATTTGGTACTTTAAATATTTTATAGCATACTTTTATGCGCCCTTTTAAAGGATTTTATAGCCCGAGAGTCTTAAACTTATAACAAAATATTTAAACTTAAAAAAAAAACACTTTGAGCAAAGGCAAAGCCATGTTAAAATTGTATAACATTATTTCACCTTTTCTGCTCACTTTCTGAAATTCCTAAATAAACCACAAATCCTTTCTTAGCCTTTAAGAGCATCAACCATTCCTTTTCATTTAATTACTGGCATATTACAGAATTAACTTCATTTGACATTTACATTTTAAATCTATTCCCACACTCCCCTCTTCGATCCCCAAAGACTATCGATTGATGGGGTTGAATACGGTTCATAATGCACCCACTAATTATAACACATTGCAAATGCAATTAATAGGCGCGACAATTAAAAGTAACGAGCCAAAGAAACCATTATGGATGCTCATAATGATAATGGCCACAAGGAGGCTAGGGAAATGGCAAAATTTCGAAATGCTTTCGAAACATTTGTCGGCAAATGGAGCGGCAGACGGCAAATGCTTTGCATCCTAAAACCAGGAAATATGCTTAAAACGTGGCCAGCGATTTGAAATCGTTCACATATAAGCCCAGGAATTCGTTCATTTCACACAGACACACAAAGCACAATATATCGTGGCACAGTTGACTGGACTAATTTGTCGGAAATGACGTTTTCGGTTTTAGCCAGCGGAAGTGAGGTTATGTATGCGAATTTTCACAGCGGCCATTTTCGGCAATTTTTGGGGCTTTCGGACGGCTTTTTGGGGTTTGAGTGACAGGAAACCAACCGGCAAAGGCAATGGCAATGGCGACGGCAACGGCACAAAATATTTCAAGTCCTTGTGCGACACTCTTCCGTAATGACGCGCCTGCTAATTTAATTAATTTCCACCTGGCCCCCGGTGGGGCACAAAAGTTTAGTCCTGCAGCAGCAGCAGCAGGACCACCCAAAAAGCCCAGCAATACACGTAATTGAAACATTCCTTGACCAGCGAAATAATAAAGGAGTCCCTGACAAAAAGGAAAAAAGTTACTTCTGCCCGCAATTATTTGGCACGTCTCTACTAATTAATTACGCCTTTTGGTTCCACGTTTCTTGGGCGCTCTTGGTGGTTCGGTTTGGTTCGGTTCGGTTCCAAGTTTAAAATGTCCACGTTTAATTAAATATGGCCCGGGCGCGGCGGCTCTATAATTAATTTCGGCAGTGCAATTTTGTTTAAAGCAAAGAATGTCCCGGCCCATGAAAAAATATGTGTATGCGCCGCGAAGGAGCTGAAAACCGAAGCGAATTAGAGCAGGACATCTGCACGGATGGATCCTGCCGCTCTCGCGGGGATGCCCCGCTCCATGACCAATTTGAAACTTACACAGAGATAAATATTTAGTGCTTAACAAGCTGAACTTCAAAGTTTGAGAATATTTAAAATATAATTAACCTCTGTAACTCTCTCTAGGTTTTCTGTACAAAAAGTTACTGATAAGATTTGATTAACGAATAAAGATTTTATCTACTAATTTCAAGGAATTTCTGAACTGATTTGCATTATTTGTTCTTTTCAATCCACATAAATTAAAACAATTCTTATTAAACAAAAGCAGTTTGTCCCTGAATTCGTACTTGAGAATTTTAATTGCAATTCCAGCTATTGTCAAAATCTTTTAACATATTTATTGTAGTTTTCTTCAAGACTTGATAAATTTATTATTTCAAATAAGTGTTAAGGGATTCATTTTAGTATTGAGCTTAAGTTGACTAAGTTTAGTAGTAAATTGTTACGTTTTTTATTTCCAGTGTGGATTCGAAGCCAGAATCAGAATCCAAACTGGAGCCTGAGTCGGTGGCCAGGGCATTAAAGTGTCAATATCCATTAGGCAGTCCTGATTGTTTAAGCTGCTTTACGCCAACTTCTTTTCTGCCTTTCTTTCTCTTTCTCCTTACCCTTCTCCATCTGCTTCTCCGTCCGGGTCCAAGTTTCTTGACACGCTCTCTCCCGGCTCTTTTGTCTCCGGAGTCTTTTATTGCCTGCAAAGCCGGAGCACAATGACTCCTTCTCTGCTATTTGTTCTGGCTGCTGTTGGGCTCATTGTTTCAAATAAGAAATGACGCGAATTGGTTAGAGCGAAATGGTTAGAAATGCAAATTAGCGGGCAGATAAGAACGGGGCAAAGTGGGTGGTGTCGAGGCAAATGGCCGAAATGATTCCATGGCAAAAACCCGAATGCCCTATGGCCATAAGTCGGGCTAATATGTATAACGGAGTGAGCAAGGAAAAGGACTATGACCTGTACCGGATGAAAAAAAAGCCCACAGAATTATAATATTTTTAAGGAAAGTTTGGGACCTATTTAAGGCGAAAGTAAAGGGAGATAATACTTTTATTTTAAATAATATAAGTCACTTAAAAGTCTAGTTAATAAATCTATGTGGCTTCCCCCTTAACTGAAGGCATTTAAAACAAGTGCCATATTTTGTTGCATGCTTTTGGACGCTATTTTTAATAGATTTTAGAGCAATACCGTCTTCAATGATTATATAACACCTTGAAAACCTCCCGAAGGATATTCCTTAGTCATCTTATCCCTCTCATACCCTTCCCAATCCATTTACTTCAATTTAGAAAGAAATAAGAAAAATTACCGCTGGCTAATCTTTGTCATCTGCTGCCTTGTCCGATTTCACAGATTTCTACTTCGTTCAGGTAATTGCAAAAAAAAAAAAGGAAAAGGTTAACCCGCGGAAAAGATACAATAGAAACTAGAGAGCGCTTTAGGAAAAGAACGAGGCAGCTGCCGGGACTTGAACTTAATTGGTAATTACACAAAGTCGCGGCAATGTTCTCCTACACCTATACGCAATTATTTGTGACCGTGCATGGATTCCCAGGGTTCATCAGCCCGAGCCTCTTCTGGGTTTTGGTTTGGGTTTTGGCTTCAATCAGTCAAGCGGCAAGCCATTTGGTGATTTATATTTAAGCGAAAACTTTTGACTCTAACCGAAATCCCTTGGGGGTTTCCTCACAGTCTCTTATTATTCTTGGTTTTGGCGGAGAGACAGAGCTGGGGGGTTTTGGGGTTACAGCCCCTAAAAGCCAAGCGTGGGCTGTCGAAACTTGTGGTTCCTTTCAATTAACCTTTCATCTGTTTAACATGTATTATAAAATTAGACGCGGTCTCCTGGACCACAGCATCAACGGGTTAAGGGTGCCGATGGTGAATGGTGAATGGCGGGGTGGCTTTTGGCCTAATGTATGCGCAACCACAGCCCCAAGACATGACAACACTATTAAACATTATGCGCGGCCATTGGAGAGGGCGGCCCAGACGCGAAGGAGGTCCTAATTATCGCCGGGGCCAACGTGACGTATGCGTAATGAATGGAGAAAAGTGCCAGCTAATGAAGGATAACTCTGGAAAAAATAGAGACAAATGCTTAAACTTATCTTAAGATCGATTTGCAATTAAATCCCATCTTATAGAGAGCTTTTTAGAAATTACAGTTTGGGAAAGCCATGTAGAAGGAGAGCTTAATAAAAACAAATAAAGATTTATTATTTAAAAATTCCTTTTAATGACTGCTAGAAATATGTAAAAAGTCTATTTAAAAAATAAATCGATGTCACTGAACTTTAAATTCCATATTAGCAAATTTTAGATGGAAAAATAAAGTTTTAAAAATGTTTTTTTAATTTTATAGCATTGATAACTGAAGAAAAGGTGATCTTACGAAACAAAATGACAATTTGGACAAAGAAAACTGCATTAGCTTTTTCGAATAAGACTTTAATAGTGACTAATTTAAGAAAAATAACAACCATATATTAAGAAGTTCAAACTATTCACTAAATCTTTAAATTTAACGAAAAAAGCTAGACCACTCTTTTCGCCAGTCCGGCAACTCTGTGCCATCAGCCGCGAACAGCTGTTTTTGTCGAAGCCAAAGATCCGGCCACGTCGCTAGGAAAAATATGTAATTTTTATTGTTTATTAAGTGTTTTTGTGGGTTTTGTTGTATTTAAATTTAAAAATGAAGTTCGCCGATGTGCTCAGACGTCTGGACGCTTATCCGCGCACCCTGGACGACTTCAGCGTTCGAACAGTGGGCGGTGCTGCAGGTGGGTGCTTCTTATAGCGAATTGATTTCGGCGATAAGTAAACCGTAACAACCGGCTTTTTCTTGTATTTTCAGTTACGATAATTAGCACCAGCATTATCAGCCTGCTCATCTTCCTCGAGTTCCTTAACTACATACAGCCCACTTTGAACGAGGAGCTGTTCGTGGACACCACGCGGGGCCACAAGCTGCGGATCAATCTGGATGTGACCCTGCACAACCTGGCCTGCAACTACATCTCTCTGGACGCGATGGACTCCTCGGGGGACACACACCTGCGGGTGGACCACGATGTCTTCAAGCACCGTCTGGACCTCAGTGGGGAGCCGCTAAAGGAAACGCCCATCAAGGAGATTGTGGCTGTGTCGCCACCGAACAAAAACGTGACTTGTGGCAGTTGCTACGGGGCGGAGCACAATGGCACACAGTAAGACGATGAGGTTACTGTTTCTCCTAGTTTAATCCTGACTTTCTCCGTCTGTAGCTGCTGCAACACCTGCGAGGAGGTGCTCGACGCTTACCGGCTGCGCAAGTGGAACGTGCAGGTGGACAAGATTGAGCAGTGCAAGGGAAAGTACAAGCGCAGCGATGAGGACGCCTTTAAGGAGGGCTGCCGCATCCAGGGCCACCTGGAGGTGAATCGCATGGCCGGCAGCTTTCACTTTGCGCCCGGCAAGAGCTTCTCCATCCGTCAGTTTCACATCCACGATTTCCAGTTTAGCAACGTTAAGCTATCGCATACCATCCATCACTTGTCCTTTGGCGAGAAGATCGAGTTCGCCAAGACGCATCCCCTGGACGGGCTGCGAGTGGACGTGGCGGGTGAGTCAAGACACACGGATCTGGGCTTCGTTTAACATCTCTTATTATTGAAATAACTTATCGTAATTTAAACAAGGTTGGAGTAAGGATTAGGTTTGTTGTTTAGTATCTAAATGAAAATGCCAGCATCAGGAGGGGGATCAGCAGCGTATCCCGGTGCCAATGGCCATGAACGTGCCGAATGTACCGCCGCCCTGGACCATCACCTTGCCCACATTGTTGATAAGCTCCCGGCCGCGCAGTCCGTATCTGTGAAGTTTTAGTTTCGGTTCATTAGTTGTTAGCCGGCATAAATTACATAATGACCTCCCCAGCTTGCATCACTCCGTCGGAGTGCCGCCTGGGGAGCGAAGTCTAACCTGAGAGCGGAGAAGCCGCCGAAGAGGGCTCCGCTGGCCATGCCCACGCAGAAGCCAATGATGAAGCCCGTCTTCATCTTATCGAAGCAGGTGGGTCCCTGCTGGGAAAATGAGCTCGTGGGCAGTGGCATGTCTCAGTAGTATCCTTCGTTTCCGCTTGTTCTTGTTCCGCAGTATCTGGTCTGGTACTCCAGCTAGCGTCGCGCCCCGATTCGCTTCCGGATTAAACGTAGATAATGCCGAAAGTACGTTTATTTTAGAAATATTTATATTTATTTCCCGGACTCGTCGAACGTCTCGTGTCGTTTGTCTCACTCGCACTTATATCAGACCCACTCGCACATTGACAGGCCGATCCAGTGTTGCCAGATGAAAATTTGGCTTTCCCCCCAAAAAATACCCTAAACTAAAAATGAAAGGTGCGATACTTGGCTCTGAACAAAACTCCAAAAGGTTGCCACGTTGTTTTTCAGACCTAAAATTTTGAAATTGTCTAAAATTGTTCTTCTAATAATTATTTTATTTAAATCTAATTTCTTTCAGAGACAAAAAGTGAAATGTTTAATTACTATTTAAAAATTGTGCCTACACTGTACCAGCGGGGGGGAAGCGACGGACAGCCTATATACACGAATCAATTCTCCGTGACGCGGTACCGGAAAGATCTTTCGGATCGCGAACGCGGCATGCCCGGCATATTTTTCAGTTACGAGTTATCGCCGCTCATGGTGAAATATGCCGAGAAACGCAAGTCAGTAGAGTCATTATATGAATTTAATTATCATTTTTATTTAATAAATTTCTCTCTATCCGCAGCTCCTTTGGCCACTTTGCCACAAATTGCTGCTCCATTATTGGCGGCGTTTTCACGGTGGCTGGAATTCTGGCCGTGCTGCTGAACAACTCCTGGGAGGCCATTCAGCGCAAACTGGAGGTGGGCAAGCTCAGCTAACAACAAATGGAATCTCTCTCTCAGCTTCATTGCAGCTTTTACTACTACATTCGACAAATCTCAAAATAAAAGTGCTTAAATTTTATAGATAAAGGAAAAGGACTCAACTTAAGTGGTTCGGTGTCCCACGGAAAGAAAACCCGAGGTGTTGGAAAAGTATTTGGCATTGGCCTCCGTCTGAGAGCGTTCCGCCGCCTGGGGATTCACAATCTCCAGGCCCTGTAGTGGTGTGAACGCCACACTCGAGGCTGTTCCCGAAATCTGCCGCTTAACCGTGGTATTGCCACCGTAGACCTGTTGCTTCTGCAGGTTCTTGTGCAGCGTCTTGCTAATGCGCACCTTGGTCTTCTCATCCACCTGGGGCAGACGGATGCGTCCGGTGCCAGTCTTTCCAATGGTGCCTCGCGAGTAGCCCAAGTCTCCTTGGTAGGCATCCTCTTCGATCTGGAGAATAAGGAACCATTAATAAGGGAAAATCCAAGGGAAAAGCACCACTTACATCGCCAAAATTCATACGGTTCGCCTGCTTGCGGAACTCGGTCAGCGCATATCGCTCCTTCATCTTGCGCACGCGTTTGCCTCCTCGCTTCTTCTTGCTGCCCTCAATGGGCTTGGGCAGCGGCTTAATGAACTTCACCGGCGGCGGTTCCTGCAGCTTGTCCAGCTTCTTCTCGATGTCCTCCTTGAACCGCAGCCCAATCTCCCCATGGACACTCTCGTGACAAGCATCGACGCGCGCAGCCAGCACTGATTTGGCGGCCACCAAACGTGCTGCCTTGCGTCGCAGATCCGGAGCAGTATCCTGGACAATCTGTGAGTAGTAAACGTAACCCGTGTGGGGCAACATCTGTGTCTGTGAGAAACCCGAAAGGGTTTTCTTTTGTGCCCCCAAGACCTGAACATTGCAGGCAGGCATTTTGGAGAGCTTCGAGAGGCCACCAGCGATGCCCAGTAGCTTGGCCGCTGTGGAGGCGCCGACAATCATCGAAAGATTGGGTGCTATGAAGGTCATGCGACTCTCCACATACTCGTAGATCTTGGACTTGAAGTTGTTCAACTCGATGGCCATTTCGCAGGCCTCGTCAATCTTGGCTTTTTCCGCAGGCGTCAACATGGTGCTGAAAGGATATTTATAATTTATAAAAGATTCGCCTTATAAGTGCCACAAACTCACCCCTGTGTAGTTGACGCTGTGACGGACACAATCATAATCGTGGCCTGCGTGAGAATGGCTTGCAGCTTCTCATTGTTCTTGACCTGATCCAGATCGTTGCCCAGCTCCTTGACCGCCAGCAAATACTCAATTTCGCCGACAATAAGAGAGTCCAATTCGGGGAAGCGCTTCTGGTACTTTTCCTTGGCAAATTTGTGCACGATGGAGATCTCGTTATCAATGTCTACCGCAATGGCATTCGCATCCACAATAAGACAGTACTCCGGGTCGGATTCCACGGAGCCCAGCATTTCGGCGGCGGTCCTCTGGCGACTGGCATAGTGCTCGATCTGTTGAAGGATATTCTTCAGGCGCTCCGAATCGCGCAGCTTGCAGAGCTCCCGCACGGACTGGACGGTCACGTCCACGTCCATCAGGTTGGGAACCGGCCTGGCCAGCTTCTCGGCCAGCAACTGTGGAATGGAAATGGGAAGTTGAAAAATGCAGCCGGAATGGTTTGTTTGGTTCCGTACGTTCTCTTCCTCGGCGTTGCCCATCTCCGCATCATCCTCGTCCTGCTCATTGTCGTCGTTGTCCTCCTCGAGGTCGGCCAGAAGTTCGTCGGCTAGTGACATTTTATTTTATTTTGATAAATATTTAGCTTAACTTTTTTTAATAATAAATGTAAGTGTGCTCGCCGGCTCTTTCTTTGAATACGCTAAAAATTCTTCCTTTGGGATTCCCCCCTCCAAAGCAACTGGTCACACTTTTTGGCGCTGCCATACTATTCAAGGAAATTCGTCCATTTACTAAAAAAGTTCTTATCAATAAAGACTTCGACGTAGCGTAATAGAAAATATAATAATAATAATAGTAAATTAAAAATCAGGTTATATGCAGAAAATTAGTTCTTTTATATACTTAGTCAACACCTTCCCAATTATTACAGCACATCAATTCCGCAATGTCTAATATGCTACATTACTGCAAATTAACATCCAAAATTAAAAGAAAAAAATTAATTTAATTTAAATATTTTGTGATGTGTAGATAAGCCCCAATTATATTTCAGCTGGTTTTCAGTGCAATCTGGCAACCCTTTTTATTCAGCTGAGTTTCGCGGGTTGGCTTTCAACGTCTGGCAGCCTGTGAGGATTTTTGGCGCATAATCTCGGCGTCTTTATCCTTGTTTTGCTGATTTTGAAGTCATTTGGAGCCCGAAATCATGTCCAAGAAGTTGAACACTAGTGTGGGGGGAACGCCCACGAACACACTCTTCAATTATTTCGCCAAATCGCCGGCTGTCGACAAGAAAAAGCTGACGCCTAGCGGAAAAACCGATCCTGACACCACCACCGAAAAGGAGAACCTCAAGAACGGACAGCCAGAAGCACAGAAGCCTAAGGAAGTGTCAAAGCCGGCGGCCAAGAGGAAGCTGCCCATTTCCGGGGGCTCCGATGATGAAGCGACAAATGGCCAGCGCAAGCGGAAGCGCATCGTTCAACCCGAATCGGAGAGCGAGGAGGAAATGGAGGAGACAAAATCCGAGGCGGACTTCTCGGAGGGCGCCTCCGACTACGAGCCGGATGCCAACGAGGCTAGCGACGACAGCGTTAGCAGCGGCGAGGAGGAAGTGGAGGAGCCCAGCGAAGTGGACACATCCGTGGACAGTCCCGTCGTTAAATCGCGCAAGAAGTCCAAGAACATCAACAACAATAACATTGAACCCTCCAGCAAGAAGGTTAAGCTGGGGACTACAACCCTCCAGTTGGCCGAGGGCTCCACCTTCCAGGAGAAGCTCAAGAACCTGCAAAGCAATGCCAAGAAGGATGCCGCCTACGATGATATAGTGACGAGCACCTCAACCCTGGACGAGCCTGTGGTTTGGCCGCATCAGAAACTGGAGTTCCTGCAGCCCGACAAGATCAAGGACAAGGCGGGACGCCGGCCAGATCATCCGGACTACGATTGCAGCACGTTGCATGTTCCAGAGAAGTTCCTCAACAGCCTGTCGCCGGGTGTTCGCCAGTGGTGGGTCCTCAAGTCGGACAACTACGACTGCGTGCTGTTCTTCAAGGTGGGCAAGTTCTATGAGCTCTACCACGGCGATGCGGATGTGGGCGTCAACGAGCTGGGCTTCACCTACATGCGCGGCGAGTTTGCGCACTCGGGCTTCCCGGAAATCTCCTTTGACAAGATGTCCACAATTCTCATAGACAGGGGATACAAGGTGAGGTCTTAGATGGAGCATTCTTTACCTTTTAAATCTATACTTTTGTATCTACTCCAGGTGGCTCGCGTGGAGCAGACGGAGACACCCGACATGATGACCGAACGCTGCAAGCGGATGAAGGCCACCAAGTTCGACAAAGTAGTGGCCCGCGAAATCTGTCAGATCAGCAATCGCGGCACTCAGGTCTTTGGCTCGCAGTGCAAGATCGGACCGAATCATCAGCCCAACTATATGCTGGCCCTGGTCGAGCAGGACGAAGGCACTTGGAGCCGCTACGGGGTGTGCTTTATTGACACCTCCATTGGGGACTTCCATTTGGGCGAGTTCGAGGACGACAAAAACTGTTCCCGGCTGCTAACGTTGCTTTCCCATCATATGCCAGTGCTGGTGAGTTTCCAAGAAGATTCTCTTAAGACATTTTGTATTATATTTATATATCCCTAGCTCCTTAATGAGAAATCCTCGTTGAGTCAACGTTCCCAGCAAATTGTACGCACTGTTCTGGGGGGCATCCTCAGGGAGCAGCTGCCCAGTAATGAACCACAAGGCTGCAGCGCAGAAAAGACCCTCAAACTCTTGGCAGAGCGCTATTACGCCGGAAAAGGCGGTTCCGATGACAACTGGCCTTTGGTACTGCGCACCATGCAATCGGATTTGGATCACTTGGGCCTTACGCCCAGCGAGGATTACAAGTTGGCCTTGAAGGCCCTCGGCCAGTGCATCTCCTTCATTCACAAGTGCAAGCTGGAGCCAAAGGTGCTACCTATGGCGCGATATCAGCTATATGTGCCGCCCGATCAGGTGGCGGAGGAGGCCAAGACGGCCAAGGTCTCCACGCTGAGGCGTTCCCACATGGTTCTGGATGCCACAACGCTGTCAAATCTGCGGATTATTGGCGAGGATCACTCGTTGCTATCCACTTTGGACCACTGCTGCACCAAGTTCGGCAAGCGTCTGCTGCACCACTGGCTCTGTGCGCCCAGTTGCGATGTGGCGGTCATCAAGGAGCGTCAGGAGGCTGTGGGAGAGCTAATACGACTATCCGGGGAGCTGCAGGAGATGCGAGCCTTGCTGGCACCCATGCCGGACTTCGAGCGGAATCTCGCCCAGATTCACCTGTTTGGCAACAAGCAAATAAAGGACATGAATCACCCCGACTCCCGGGCCATTCTCTTCGAGGAGAAGCTGTACAACAAGCAGAAGTTGCGGGGCTTTATAAGCGTTCTCAACGGCTTCAATTCGCTCACCAAGCTGCCCATGATTTTCCATCAATGCGAGTCTGCGCTGCTCAAGAGGATTACCCAACTACCAGAGTCCGGGGGCACCTTTCCCGATCTTAGCAAGGAACTGAAGTACTTTGCCACCGCCTTCGATCATGATGCAGCATCCAAAACTGGAGTGATTGCCCCGCAAGCCGGTATGGATGCGGAGTACGACGCGGCTATGGATGCCATAGAAGCGATCGAGGGACGCCTGAAGACCTACCTTGTGGAGCAGGAGCGGCACTTTGGCTGTCGTGTTACCTATTTTGGCAGCGACAAGAAGCGTTACCAGTTGGATGTGCCGGAAACGCATGCCAGCAAGGCCAACAAGTCCTATTCCCTGGAGGGACAGACCAAGGGCAAGAAGCCCTCGCGTCGCTACACCACGGCTGAGACGCGAGCCTTCCTGAAGGATATGCAGCAGGCGGAGGATACAAGAAATATGGTGCTCAAGGACTTGGCGCGTCGCCTCTTCGAGAAGTTCTCCAATCACTACGAGCAGTGGAAGCAATGCATCGATTGTGTGGCCAACCTGGATGTTCTCGGCTCCCTGGCGGAGTACGCGGGACAACAGATTACCATCTGTGTGCCAGAGCTGGTATCTGGCGCGGAACAGCCGTTCATACAGCTCGAGGAGGGCTACCATCCGTGTGTGAATGCCTCGACGTACATACCCAATGGCCTGGAGTTGGGCACTGCCGCAGAGGCACCTCTGTCCCTACTCACCGGTCCCAATATGGGCGGCAAGAGCACGCTGATGAGGGAGCTCGGACTGCTGGTGATCATGGCGCAAATTGTGAGTAATATTTAAATATATAATAATATATTTTTTATTATAATTTCCCCCTTTCAGGGCGCCCACATACCCGCTGCCAACTGCCGCCTCTCTCTAGTAGACCGAATCTTCACGCGTTTGGGCGCCCAGGACGATATCCTGGCCGGCCACAGTACATTCCTCGTAGAGCTGAATGAAACCTCGCTTATACTCAAGCACGCCACTTGCCATTCCCTGGTTTTGCTGGATGAATTGGGCCGCGGAACGGCCACCTATGATGGCACTGCCATTGCCGCCTCCGTGGTCAACTTCCTGGCCAATCTCAAGTGTCGCACTCTCTTCTCCACGCACTACCACAATCTGATTGATTTCTTCCACAACGACAAGAGGATCACGCTGGGCCACATGGCCTGCATGGTGGAAAACGAGGATAATGCGGATCCTACCCAAGAAACGGTCACGTTCCTATACAAATACACAGCTGGCGCCTGTCCCAAGTCGTATGGCTTCAATGCAGCCAAGCTAGCTGGGATGCCACATGGCATTATCAAGCGGGCTTATGAGGTGGGTTAAATGTGGTTATATCTTTTATGTTTGGCCTAAAGAAACGCTCTTGTTTTGCAGCTTTCCAAGAAAGTAGAAGCCATTGCCTTGCAGCGTAAAATTACGACCAAGATTGTGGCCGCAGCCGCAGGAAAAGAAGGTGTCAAGAAGGAAAAAATAAAGGTTTTGAAAGACTTACTGCAGCAGCTGAAAATGTGCCATGTTTAAAAGATTTAATTGTTGCTCAGGCTTGAGGCTATTCAGATGTTTATGAGAATTTGTACTTAAGAGATCATGTTTGCCATTGAATTTTCCCTTGTCTTGTTTTGTTTAATTTTGTAATTTCTCTAATTTGCCATAAAGCAGCTTTGCTGTGGCTTTGAAGTATACGTTGCTTTTAAGCTTTGTCAGTATTCCTTAATTCCTTAATTTTTTTGTCTAGACTAAGTTTTTGTGTGACATTCCCAGTAAAATCCAATCAGAAATAATAAATATTAACTTTGCCATTGTTTAATTCTTGTTTATTATAATTATTATTATGTTTTTGTATCACAGTAAAAATTAAAAGTTAAACAAGTAAGTTCACAATCAAAATACACACACAGATGATGATATTATTATTCCATAATACTTAAAAATTAAATGTTTTCACAATAAATACACAAATATTGCTAAATAAAATAAAAAGAGTTGTGTAAAAAACCACATACACGCGCGTAAGTAGTTACGCCATATATGTATGATATTTTATGACAAAATAGGAATGCAGATTGTATTTGTATTATATCAGATATATATATACGTTGGCTTGTGCGAATCCGTTCTAGTTTAAGTAGTACAGGCCGAAAGGGAAACCTCTTCAAGTAGCTTTCTAACTACAGCAACTAAAAGCCAGGGCTAAGTAGGAAAATAATAGTAATAGTAATAATATTGCAGGTCGGTCCAGCTTACAAAAAACACTTACAAAAGATCTAGGCTATATAGCTGATGGCTCAGTTAAGCTATTTAATATCGAACTACTTGTAACTTGCTTGCCTCTCTCTCTCTTTTTATGCTCTATGTTTGGACTTGCGTTTAGTGTTTAAACAACTAAATTATCGATCTATGTATACATTACCCATTTATATATATCATTTGTATATCCGTATATAATAACTATAGGCTAGGTTTCTAGGTTTCTCTTATGCGTCTCTGGTTGGTATTGTATATGTTACAATGATCTCTGCTTGGGGATCTTTAGTCTACGGGGCTAGTGTTTAAACGTTCCTCACGTCTCCGAGGTTTGCTTTTTTACTTACTAACTAACTACAAAAACATTTACGTAGAACTCCGACAAAAACGAAGCGACTCTTTACACATGGATAGCGAGGGTGTGGATGGGTTCGATTTGTTTTGATTTAGAAATAATTGTAGGTGCGATATTGTTAATCTTGAAATTGGAATCAAAAATTCTGTTTAATATTTAAAAGTCTGGAAAAACTCCCTCCGGTTCAGCGTATGTAATTGCAGGCTTTGCACCTAAAATTCTCAAGTACAAATTCAGCGACAAGCTGCTAAGCTACTGCTACTAATGTTAAGGTTGAAATTGGATTAAATCAGGCGACTAATTACATATATAAAAATATTGAAACCTTACAAAAGAGAAATCTGCAGATCGTCGGAAATTACTTTAAGGAAAAAAAAAACAATTGGCACACATTTTAAATTTAAAAAACCCCTATAAAAGTCTCATTAAATATAAATAATTAAAAATTATATCCACAACAGTGAAAGAGAAGGTAATTAAACCTTCCTAGAAATATCGCACCCACTATTTATATCTCCTCAAATCAAAACATAAACCCATCCTCTGGATAGTGATAGCAAAATATGAAAAGTTAAGTCGATGACAATGAGATACCCTACAAAACAACAACAATTCAGAAGCGAAGAAGGACTTACTGATGCCCATGACGATGAACTGTGTGTGACTTACGCAGCACTGCCCAAGCCCACGATCTGAATCGCCTCCTCGACTCGCACTCAGTCATCGCTGATAACGTCCTTGCGCGCCTTGAAGTTCCGCCAGGAACCCGTCGTACACACTCCGGCGCCCCGCCACCAGTCGTTGAGGTCGCTGTACCATCGCGGCTTCCGCAACTGCTCCTCGTTGTGCAGGGTGGCACAGACGCGGCACCAGTAGTACGTGTTGATGAACTCCCCGGTGCCCTTCCACTTGAAGTACGAGTTGTACAGCTCGTCGTCGCGGTCGAGGATGCGCAGATACTCGGCCAGCTCCTTGGGCGAGGCGAACTCGTCCACATGGATGTAGGAGCGACGCGGGGCACTCACCTCGTAGTCCTCTGGTCGGGCGCCCATTACGATAGGCAGAACCCTGCGATTCAAGGCATTCACAAAGAACTTCTCGGTGATGTAGTCCTTGCAGTTGGAGTTCTCGAAGGCCAGGTAAAACTTGTAGTCGTTGTCGAGAATCTCGAAACACTTGTCCGCTGTGCTGCGGGAACACTTGAAGTTGCCACAGGCGCCGTATATGTCAACCTGGAGGCGGAAATTAATTAATATAAGTTGAAGGTGGAATATCTAAAGACCTCCTACTCACCTCAATGTGCTTTTGCAGCTCATGGGCATACTGAAGCCGGCCATTCCTCGCCCCACAGTTGGACACAAACCAAGCCACCTTCTTGGTCTTGTTGACGGCAAAGTTTTGATCCTGCTCCTGTTGCTGCACCTTCGTGTCATAGTACTGCCACTTCTCGTAAGGGGCCACAATAGTGCTGTCCCGCCTGCAGAAAGAAGAGTCCTTGTTAGAGTCTTTTTCTATAAATTAAATAAAGTTAATTCCCACCTATAGGTCGCCGTCCAATTGACGGCATCGGGCACCTTGACGTTCTGCGTGTGGTAGGGACACTCCAGGTAGTACAGCATGCTGACCTGCTTGGAGTTGCTGGGCCGCCGGATGCCCGTGGGTATGAAGTGATCCTTGTACAAGATCATGTCGGCCGTGCTGACCAGATCGCGATTGGCAGTCAGTTCGCAGGTGTCCACGGGACACTTGGCTTTTAGGAAGACGTCGCGACCCTTCTTCACGTTCCAGGGGCCCAGGCCATTAAACAGCAGGATGGTCTTCAGCTTGCCGCTGGCCTTGATCTGCTCGTAGTTGTGTGGGACGTACATCAGCTGGTTGGTGATCCGGTCGGAGTGGGGATCCTGATGGGGCAGCAGCCGGGGAGCATGTCGCTTACGGGCCTTGCGATTACTGTAGGTCTTGGCCGGCTTGGGATAGTATTCGCCGTTTTTGAAGAACCAAGGCTTTGACGGTGTCGGTTCCTGCTGTCTGTCCGCTTCGCTCTCTTCCACCTCCTGCGGTTCCGGCTGTTCAGGCACCTCGACGAGGTTGGCATTGATTTCGGGCAGCAGCGTGGCAGCTGCTGGTGGGGGTGTGGTACTAGTGGCCAATGGATGCTCCTCATCATCCAGGGATTGCAGTTGATGCAAGTGCTGCTGGTGCTGGTGATGATGCTGCTGCTGCTGCTGTTGTGTAGTTAAGAGGGCGGACCGGGGACTCCGCGTCTTCCATATTTCGTGCTCTCTGAAAGAAAATTATAAAATAATTAGGGATAATTATGAATTACTTTCACTTATTTTTTTAAATTATTTCCAGGAATTACTCTCTGTTTTTTTAATTATATTGTTTCCTATTATATTCTATTGAATTTTTTACTAATCTTATAATTCGCTTGAAAATCAACTGAATTAACAACAAATCGTTTTTCGGTTTTATTTCTGGGCTGGGCTCCCTTAGTTCCTAAGGGGCAGCACCCTATTTTGATAAGCGCGACGTTAATATAATTACAAATAAAACTATGCAAATGAGTAACACAAACAAGAGGTTTACACTTGGAATAATAAATTGTAGTCTTGCCTTATTCAAACTAACCTAGATCAATATTTATTATATCATTTATATTCAATGAAAGTATATAAACATTGAGATTAAGCAACAAATAAAACACCCCAGATCTGGCCCCCTGTGACTTTTTCTTGTTCCCTAAACTGAAGAGGCCCATGAAAGGATGACGTTACGCTACGCTTGACGAGATAAAGACGGCATCGAAGAAGGAGCTGAACAAGATTAAAAAAAAATGATTTTTTGATGTGCTTCGAAGATTGGAAAAACCGTTGGCACAAGTGTATTATACCTCATGGGGATTACTTTGAAGGGGACAATATAGATATTCATGAATAAATAAATAATTTAAAAAAAATCACAAAATTTGCGATACTTTTTGAACACACCTCGTATATGCACTTGTATATTATTTAGAATATTTAAAGAGCTTCTCCCTGATTTATGTGATAATAACTAATCAATTTAAATCAAATTGCGGTGACAACATGAAAACTGACTCACAGAATAGATGTATAATAAAAGATGACATTGTGGATTATCACTTTGAATAAGGTTATCGATTTTTGGTGCCTTGAATGCAGAGTTTCAAATCGTATACTAAAAATTTTATTTAAGTTTACCTACTACTTCTTTACTACTAATTTACTATTGCCTTTCTTAAAATATAAATATTTTTGTTTTATCTCTAATAATATTGATTAATTTTCATTAAAGATAAACCTTGGTGTCTTACTCACTTGATATTGAAACCGAATATGAGGAGGAGGGCGCAGATCAGTGTGAAATAAAAGTACTTCTTGAGGGATATTTTCGGACGTCGCATGGTGAGCACACTCTCTAAGCTACGGGTATTTTTTTGGGAGGGCCAATGAACCGACTTCTGCGTCTTCCACCTGGTGGCGTTTCAGCTGGCGTTTGTCATTTTGCTGTGTGTGAGAAAAAGATAAACAAACATTATGGATGGCTCTATAAATTCTGAAAATATTCAACCAGTAGTTCTCTCTATAAATCTCTCTATTGGAGCAACACATTTCGAGCACTAATTACCCGTGTTAATTATCTTGGGCCAATGATCAACTCAGCTCCTCTCTGGACTCACCTCGACTCGTGCTGATCGCTTGGACTCTCTGCGGGAACTGTGCTCGATATTGAAAGTGTTTTTTTATTATTTATATTCCCAGCGATTCCCAGGGGCGGCTTTTTTAATCTCTGTACACCCCAGAATGGTTGTAATTTCCGAGTTCTTGATAAGCAATTTGTAGGGCTGCAAAAAACCCAATAGAATTTCGGGTGAGCTGGCTCTATTCGGTGCACTTAGCAGCGATCGATGTAATGATGATCGACATCATTTTTCAGTTGTCTCCCATTAGCCACGGCTGACCGAATGCCTCCGACGGCATTAGTTCCAACCCGCGAGACAGGGCGTGAAATGACTGTCCCAACTGTGGCAAAATATTTTGGTACGTAGATTTTTTATGCCTTCACATAAGAGACTCTCTCTCTCTGTTTGGGTCAGAATTGGGAATTTCATATTTGCCCAGACCAAATATTGAAGCAGATGGCTTTCTGGCTGGCAGTCTCGCCCCGAGTGCTGTGTGCCACATCAACCAGCGGGGCGTATACGCAATAAAAAGGCACGAAGGGGCCACAGAGAAGCGACTGAAGTGGCTGGCAAAAAGTGTGGGATTGAGGAATGCGGATTGAGGACTGAGGCTGAAGCAAGGCAATAGATAAAGTCAAAGCTGGGCTACTATCAACGGCTTTTATGGCCTCTCGCCTCGAAGGGGAGCCTAATTACAAGGCGGGCGGGTGCAGCCTCATTTGGGCCACATTCCGGGGCTAATCCCCCAAAGCCCGACCCAAGTGTCCATCCATCCATCTATCCCATGTCATTTAGGGCACTATTTCATGATGCGTCCCAGCATGGTGGGTTCCCTGTGCATCCCCGCCCGGCGGCTGCAGCATCATTTAAGGGTCCTGGGGTCTGGGGCCTGGAGAGGTCTGAGCTTTTCCGGACTACTTCGGTAACCATGCAAATATGGTGCCCTCAAGTTACCCGCTCTACATCGCTACCAAGCCTTGTGCACTTGGAGAAAAAATGGTAAGGACATCCTAAAACTTTCTGGTTATATTTAATTAAAGAAGGATGGGAAAAATATGAATTTTCAATCACTTAAACACAAACCTATATAAATATTTAAGTTCTTGTTACTTCTAGGAAACTCCAGAAATTGTCATCATTTTTTTTCCAGTGTAACTATCACCCACAGGCGACCACCCCGGTCTTCATTGGGGTCTTCACTATCGCACTTTTGACGTTTTTGACAAGCAAACAGCAGGGGCGGGCAAGGAATAATAAGGAGTGGGATATAGCGGACAAGCAGGGATCCCCCGGCTCTTGCATGGGAAATGTAGTTAGAGTCATTCATTCATGTTGCAAAAGTAGGACTCCGATGAAGAGGGGACACCGACACCGAGACGAGGGGATGGGTTCGGGGTGGCGTGTGCAAACAGAACCACATGCAAAGACATCTTCTGGCCGGAAGGGTTGAGCTGAGTTGAATTCAGCGCTGGATAACGACCACAGCACTCCCTAGTTTCCATTGCAGCCAGGAGTCGGAGTCTGAGGGGAACTTGGTACGAGTTTATTTATCCACCTTTTCATTTCACTCTATTGATTATCACGCGGTCTCCCTTCACTTTATTAGTTAAACTCCATAACTAACCGTGTCCGTATGGTACGTGTTCCTTCATTGAAAGTTCCTGCAGCACTAACAGTTTTTAATGAGTTTCCTATATCTTATATAGGAGCTAATTAGGAACAACTTGTATAGGTATGTTTCAGGTAGGTTTATCAGTCGAGTTAATGGGAAATGCGAGTAGGGAGTATGCATTACTACTTTCTGTTTAGGAACGATAAGGAATTCCAAAGGAAGCAAGAACCCAGGCTGGTTTTAAAGGTAAATCCTAGCATTCATTTGATAAGGCTAATATAGAAAATTATTTTTAAAATTACTTCTTATAAGTAATAGTTTATACAATCAGAACCCAGGCTTCTTAGAACCCATTTAGAATGAAATAATAATCCTCTATTGGCTAGACCACAATTAAGTCTTCAAATTACCGCAGGCCTTTCGAGTCCTAGAATTTTCCTATATTATCCCCCCTCTTAATTGCTTTCCCTGAAAATTCCATGACGCACTCCTTTTCCTACCGCTGGAACCGTGTCTCTGGCTTTCACTTCCTTAATTTATGTGTTTATATTTAGTTAGGTGCTGTGGCCCCTTGTCAAGGCACTTGATCTATGCCTTTAGTATGTCAATATGCCTATATATACAATATAGGAGACTCAAAGCACTCGGGGAAACTAAAGTGGCAGGGTGGCTTCGTGGGTGGTAAGGCTGTTGAGCGGAGAGGTTGGTTGCCTGACTTGCATGCATTGTTTTCCTCGAATATCCCACCACACATGAGGGAAATGTCATTTTCTTTGTTGTCTTCACGCTGCCGCACTTGACTTTCTTGGCTACAATTTTATTATTATCCTGGCAAAGAGGGTGTCCTAGCGTTGATGGCATGGAAAACTTTCTCTCGTTTAACCGTTGACAAATTAAATGTATTTTTCTGTTTGATATTCTCGAGACAATTCAAGAAATAAATGAAAAGCAAATACCAATACCAATAGCATTGTACGTTTTGTAGCATACTTTCGGGCACCTTTTTGTTCGAACAGTAATCCTTAGGGATTTTAATCAAAGTTGGTAGGTTTATAAACTATTTCTTATCAAAAAGTGTTAGGATAATAATAAATTATCATAAGATTTAAATAAAATAATATTTAAACCTAATCCTGCCACAGTTGATGTGGTTACTCGTCTTACATATCTGAAAAGGTTTTCCAAGTCACAGTCTATAAACCTACAGAGTTCTCCTTTGTTTAAAGCAATGGTCTTCCCCCTCTTGAAGAAGTTTCCCCCATTTCCTGGCTTTTCTTTCCCTACTTTGAAGGTTTTTCGTTTGTGGGCCCTACTAATCATTAAGTGTTCATATTTGTAGACCTCATATGATGAGTGGTATTACCATATTTCTGTGCCTGAAGTTCCCACATTTTCCAACCCCCCGCCCCCATTTTACGCACGCAATCGTCTGTCTGTGTGTCTGTCCCGTTACCGTTATATCGCGGTTATGTCCGTCCTCCTCTCACACGTGTTCCTTCCGTTTTGGTTTCCTTTTTTTTTTGTGTCCTAATCAATAAGAATCGTGGGCCGTTACTCAAAAGTTGATGGGTTAAGTAGGCTTTTAACCCTCTGCAAACCCGTGTGGATGCACTTACACAATGAAGTCTGTTGTTGTTCCTGTTGTTGTTTGTTATTGTTGCACTCCTCGTTCTTAGGATCTTCTTCTTCCTGTGGCTATGCTAATTTGTGTACTTTTTGCAGCCTTTGACATATTTGCACGTTTTTCAACTGGCCGAAATTGTTATTTGCAGTTAATTATTTTTCCTTTTTTGGAAATTATTTTTCCGAACACACACACGGTTGTATTTGTAAAAAGTAACTTTTGTCCTTCGCCTTTTCACGTAACTTTTGCAACTGCGCCCAAAATTGGAAATGTAAATGTGTTCCTCTTACTAGACAGCTGGGCACCCAAAAGGAGTGAGAGCGAGCAGGAGCGCGAGAGAGCCCGTGCCGGAAAAGGGGATAGACTAAAATGCCGTTATTTTTGGCCAAAAGCAGCTGTTAAAATACTAACCTTTGCTTATTAAATTATTTATTAAAGTTTAAAGTGGCCTGAAGCACCATTAAAATGTTGCAATTTTTAATAATATTAAGCACTTTGTGTTTGGCGGCATTTCTGCGCAAGTGCTGGGAGAGAGGGAAAGCGCGAGAGAGCGGCAAGAACAAGAGAAATGGCAAACAAACAAAAGCAGGCACACACAGCTGTCTTATCAAGCCGAGAGGGCGGTTTTTGCCACCCCCTTTTCGCTGATAGCTCTGACAGCCGTTATCCTCGGTTTGTGTCCAGGCTAATGGTATTCCGTTTTCATGCCATGATGGAGTGCCCCGATCACAGAATACTCGGTCACCAGCTCGTTGCTTGGTCTTAGGTAGCTCTCCTTTGTACAGCTTTTATATTGTAGCATACTTTTTGACACAAGTTGAATTGAATTTAGTTTATAAGGCCAGAAACGTTTCCGTTTGCATTTGTTTTAAACCCTGATCTGTGTTTTATAATATTTTTATTTACCATTTAATTTATTGTGTTTATTTTAATTTTCTTTTTATTAAGAATGAACCACTGAACCACTCAAAAAGCACTCGTTTTAAGTGCTTGAAAATAATAAAATTAAAACCCCATTGCAAACTCAAAATGTAAATGTCATTTATTATACAATTCGTTAAATAATAAGTACATTAAGTCTTGGGTCAGAAAGTGCCAAACAAACATAAACTTTTTATGGAATATTAGTTTTTAGTTTGGATTTTGATCGTTTTTTGATTGTTCCTTTCTATACATAACTTCCTGAATTCCCAAAATATTCCACAATTTCTCTTACACATTTATCTTTTTTATATTAAATAATCCCCTCTTCATACTGGTTTTCCTTATGCACAAATTACACTCTCCGTTTATTTTAAAAGGCCTTTCGTTACTCGATACTCTGTTCGTTTGTCCCTGTCCTAAAACGATTCCTCGTATGGACGCTATATAGAAATCTGCTTAAGCATCTTACCTTACATTCGCTTTCGATAAATATTCTTAGGAGCTAGACTTAGTACGGGATGTGGGATCAAGATTAAGCAGACAGACAACTCTGCAGAGGATCAAGTTTCATATTAAAAATATACATTTACATAATAACTATAATGTTCCAATTGTCTTAGCCTAGTCCTAGCCTATGCACGAGTGCATAATCCAAGTGCCTGCCAGCAAGCTCCTAAGCGGAGCTAAAGGTCTCGTAGACGTTGGCCCCCAGCGTCTTCGTCTTCTCCGCAACGACGTAGAAGGTGAGCAGCTGGGTGGGCAGGTTATGGGGTCGGGCCGTGCTGTCGAAGCCCCGCGAGGTGATGCCACTGATGATCGGAATGAGCTTTGCCAGTGCCATCAGCACTCGGTTAATGTTTAGCAAGTTGTTGTTCTCCGTCGCCGCCGCCGTCGACGTAGTCGGACTGTCCAGGTTTTGGGAGCTGGCGCCTGGCTGATTAAACTTCAGCGGCTGTTGGTTCTCCTGCTGCTTCGCCACCTCGCCCGGGGGCAGGTGCTGCAGTGTCTGGCCCATGGCCTCGGCAATGGCATCGCAGGCCAGGACAAAGCCCCGACTCACGTTGTGGGAGCACACGCCGATGGCATCCTCACTCTCCAGCAGGTCCAGCGTCTCGTTGTACATCTGCTGCAGCAGCGGCGAGTGGCTGGGGTTTTGGCTGGGCAGCAGATATTTGCTCATCCGCGAATTCGGATCCCGTCGAGAGTCAGCATTAATGGACATCTGCAGCGACCAGAATAGCTGCTCCATGTCGTTCAGGGAGAGCTGCTGCGACAGCGGCATGGCCTTGATGACGGCTATTACCTGGGTGCGAATGTAGCGCGCCAGATCCCGGATGCCCGACTCCGTGATGAAGTGCCGGATGAGCGAGAGATACTGCTGTTTCAGCTCGTCCGTGATCTGCTTCTGCTCCGTCATAATGTCCCGATAGATGTAGCCGCCCAGCAGGTTCAGCTGCACGCGCAGAGCAATCACAAGCATGGAGGAGGCGTACACGTAGGTGGCCAGTCGGGTGAAGGACACGATCTTCATGTCCTCCCACAGCTCCAGCTTGTTCTTCGGGTTCTGGCGCAGCTGCTCGAGCAGTTCGTCCGTGCTGCACTCCCTCAGCACCGCCTGGCACATCTCCTCACCCATTCCGAGTATGACCTGGTTGCAGGTCTTCTCCGTCGACTCAAAGTGATGCATGCGCCGCGTCCGCTCGAAGAACTCACGCGCCTGCCGCTCCTGGAACTCCACCAGCCGCCGCTGGGCGTACCTCGCCGCAAAGATGGTACCGCCCACCAGCACGCCGGTGACGAGAAACTTCCGCCGGTGGCGTGACAAGAAGTCCTGCAGCCGCGACAGCATGGTGGCAACTGGACACTGGATTGCGGTTGCCGGTGGTGGTGGTGGTGGTGGTGGAGTGCGTGTGTGAAAAGCGCCAACTGCTCGTGCCACTTGCCTTTCTTTCTCCTTGTCCGCTCTTCAGCCGGCGCACCCTGCTCGAGAGGTTAATGAATAGTTAATGTGCAAAGTTCACTTGTGTGCGTTCGCTCTGCCGGGGTCGCTGCCAGCGTCGGGCCTTAACTTAGCCGCCGCGAGATTAGATTAGCCTAAATGCTCACCTAATTCCCTCGACTGGTTCTGGTTCGATACTGCTTTATCGAGTCTCGTTTGATAATGGTATGGCGTTGTTGCCGCGTCGTTGGTGCATCTGCTCGGATTTTGGTCTGGAATGTATTTGTATAGCTTTTTTGTTGATGTACAAGTCAGTGTTGCCAGATGAAAATTTAGCTTTTCCCCTAAAAAATCTCAAGGAGTCGATATTTCCCCCTAAAAAATCCAGTCTTCCCCCTAAATTTAAAAAAAAATATTAATTTCAAATAACTAAGAGAAGAAATATCTTATTATGACGTGGGAATGTTGCGAAGCGAAAAAATGTCGGTGGAATAACAGATCCACCTAAAAAATTGATGGGGCTTTGACAATATAGCCCCGAAAAAGGAGAAAAACACTTGGCTGGCGTTTGAATATTTTAGAAGATTCTTACCATTCAGGTTTCGTATGTATGCAAAGCGGAAGAAGAAGAAGGTCAACAATCAAACAATAGTCGATGTTGCCAACATGCAATTTAAAAAGCTAAAAATGTTCAGATAAAAAGCTTAACAAAAATATTAACAATTGCAGAAACAAAAGCTACAAAAACTGAAAATTTACCTACAAAATTTTAAAAAATGTTTTAAGCATTCAAACAAAATTCAGAATTCCCGATACCCGCTATTTTATGAATTATTACGCATTTGGCATAATAAAAACGTCAGATCTGGTGGGAAAAGAGCTAAATTATCAACATTTGTCATAGTTTGTGGGGGCGGCCTTAGTGGGCGGGTTTGTTATGGCCTCGTCGGATCGAAAGCTTATTGTTGTCTCCGGATTCGGACCTTTTGTGGGTCACGAATCTATCAATGCCAGCTGGGAGGCTGTGAAACTGCTGCCGGAGGTCCTCACATACGATGGCATAAAATACGATCTGGAGAAGCGCTTGGTTCCCGTGGAGTACTCGGCCGTGGATGATGCTGTGACCGAGATATGGAGCCGCGAGCCACATGTAAGAGCACCATTGTACTTGAACCGTAAATAGCCACCGTGATGATATCATTTTCACCCCCAACAACCAGCTGGTCATACATGTTGGCGTTTCGGGAGTCGCCAAGTGTGTCTATGTGGAGAAGCTGGCGTATAACCACAAGTTCCGAAGGCCGGACAACTCCGGCAATTATTTGCCCAAAGGCAGCTGTGAACTCCAGAAAAATGGGCGCGCGAATGTACTGCGCTGTGGCCTTGATGTGGATAAGATTGTGGCGGCCGTAAATGCATCATGCGACGAGTGTGTGGCTCCCACTAATCTCACAACCACCCCCCATAATGATAATTTAACGCCACCTAGCTCTACAAAGGCCTCCAAAAACGTGGGTGACTTCCTCTGCGGGTACATTTATCTCAAGTCCCTGGATATGGACAGAAAGCGAAGTCTATTCGTACACGTACCGCCCATTGATAAGCCTTTCAGCAGCGAGAAAACCTCAGAGATCATTTTTAAAATAATCGAACAATGCGTTCAACAGGTGGCCGCCTGTGAATGTTGATTTTGTGTTACAGGTTTCGAGGATTACAAAAACATTCAACGTGCATTTTATTGTTGTCTCCATTTTCCGTATTTTACAGCAGAATCGAAATTAAGGAAATGCTTTTTAAATTACTATAAAAGTACTCTTTTGAATACATATTTAAAGAAAACAATACATGCTTGGCATCTGCCGTCTTGAAAAAACTGTTTAAATATATTTCAACAATTCTTTCAAGAGGAAGAATTTATTTTTTATTTCAACCATATTTGTAAAGAAACACGCTTATGCAGGTTATTGACACCACAACTGATAAGTGATCACGTCGATTTTTCCTTCTTGTTCAGCATCACCAGAAGACTCGATCTAGCCATTTCCGTCTGTCTATACGTTTTAATTCGTTAATTCGTGAATCATGGATATATTATTTAACTCAGAAATATTTTTTTAAATATTTAAATTTATCAATAATCGATTTGAATTTGGCGTTATTTGATTCAGATTTGATTATAATTTCAGTGCGATTCTTAAAGGGTATTTTGGGATCTTAAAAAACGAATATTATATAGAGAACGCAATAAAACAACGTAAAGTGAACGTGATACTTTGACGTAGCCAAAAAGTATGACCGTGCTGGCGCCAATAAAAATACCACCCGCCCAAAAGTTTCTCACGGTATTTTAAAACTTGTTCCGGTCACATTGGAAAAAAAGAATTTGCCTGAAAAGTCTCATCTTGATTCAAGCAAGTTTCATTTCGATTTTTACTTGCTACCGGGCAAGTTCAGCGCAGTTTGGTTCCCAGTTCTTGTTTGTGCTGCTCCAGAGACAAATAGTCGGCTACTTGGAAGACCCGCGATGAAATTCCTAATCTGTGCCCTGCTCGTGGCGGCGTCCTACGTGGCGGCCGCGTCCGCCGAGGCGGAGGTCAAGGTGGAGGAGGGAGTCCTGGTGGCGACGGTGGACAACTTCAAGCAGTTGATTGCCGACAACGAGTTCGTGCTGGTGGAGTTCTGTAAGTACAAAGTTGCAAAAGTCGCCAATAAGTTGCCAAAATGTGTCGAAATCTGAGTCTGGGGAAGCGCCGGCCGCTCTCTGCCTCTCGCTCGCTCCCGCTGATTCATGCGGTTTAGAGGCTACGTGGTCTTTAGCGGCGTCAGAGAAAATCTGTCTGCGTGGCAATTGTTGACTGGAGGGGAGAAAATCCGGCTAGTATAGGGCAAGTGCGCTGTGTTTGGCGGTAGCAGCAAACACAGTTTGAAACATTAGGTTTCCCCTGATGGGCATGGACATTTGTTTGGACAATTTTCGTCAAATTTATCGTTTGTTTAACCGTTTTATCTCCCTCTTGCATCTATGAGAGCGGAGAGCGCGCTCTCTGGCGTTGCGTGCAAGTGCCGTCTCTTTTGCTCACCTGTGGGCACCGTGTGTGGGAGCGAGAGAGTCAGCCCCTGCGGCAATTGTTGTTATTGCCGCAGCCATAAACCTGCTATAAATTTTGAAATTCTAAATGCCAAAGGAGACACACAGACTTGTGCGCAGTAAGCATTAATATTCTTATGCCGCCTCCATATGTTTCACTTTTATCAGTAATTCTAGTTTTTGTTCTAACTCTAACCCAGGGCGTGGCCACATATCACACATCCAAGCACATCCGCTTTACCAATCTCCCGGCGAGAAAGAATCTCTCGCATGTTAGTTGAAATGAAAAGAACAAAAGCCGTCGGGCAACTCTTCTTCCCTCTTTCTCTCACGAATCTAGGTTAGCCAAAGCAAACCACTTTTTATTCGCCATTTGCTTTCTATTCCGATTCTGATTCCTCGCCGGAGACGGCGGACTCCAATTCTAATGCCTACTCCAAATCTGGTTTCGGTCCCTTTTCCACGGCGGCGCGGCAGCCACGCAGTGGAAAGTTCATTCAACTCTTTTCCTCTGCGCGTGCCTAACGGTGCCGCCGACAGAGATGCGCAGTGCCTGCAACAGATTTTTGGCGGAAAACCCGCTAGATTTGAAAACTAAAAGTTTCGAAAAGGATTCGAACCTTTTTAGGGTTTAATTTAGAGACTATGGGCTTGTAGAGGGGAAATCAGGACAGAGTTTTAAAACGGAAGCTATGCTTAGAAAATAATTGTTAGTTTAGTTAGTTTTCACAGCTAAAACAATATTCCTATAAGGGCAGTTTGACTTGTTTAAATCCTCCCAAGTTAGTTTTGAAGCTAGAAATCTTCAATGAACTCCATTGTTGTTTTCCTTAAGCACCCAAAAAAATCTGAAGCCCATTCTTATCTCACAAGTGAAACCCACTTGAAAGATAATCAAAGTAAAAATAATGATACGAAAAATTCCCCTATATCTAGCTAGCTTGTGCCATCTCTGGGGGCCAACAAATATGGCGGCCCTTGGGGCTTTGTTTATGCCAGCGTTTCTCTTTTATTTGTTTAATTAAGTTTTTGCACTTTTCGTTGGCGTTGGTTGCCGCGGCTCGCCTCGCCTCGCTCGGAGGTGACAACGTCAGCTAAGTCGATAATTGGTTGCTCATCCGCGTCGCAGCGCTGTCCAGCGCTTATCTCCCGTAGTCCCAAGAAGCGGCACCATTGCCAGGGCCACGTCAGAAGCTGGCGATAAGCTGGAAGCGGAGACGTTGTCAAGCTCGGGGGGCATTATGTCATCTGCCGGTTCCTAGTACTCATTCTCCGCGATTCGTGTGCGTGGATGCGTGCCAGATTGCAGCCGTGGCTCCCGAGCAGCTGCTGCACTGGGGCAGTGAGGGTCCGACACGTGGATTTTGCATAATGGCGATGGCCCCGCTCCAGATCCGTGGCAAATCTAGCGCAGATAATTGTGGGTCCAAATTTAGAATTTCACACTCGGTTGACGGGGTTCAGATAAATAAATAAATGCTGGCCATTTAATTAATATTCCAAGCAGTTAATCGTAAGCAAAGGGTATGCATAAGCAAAGCGTTTAGAGGCTGCACTGTGAACAGGTTATTTATATATTTTTATCCCAGCTTTTTGCTGCTTGGCAATTATTTGTAGTTATAAAAGCAGTGAATGTAAACAGAAGATTGTAGATTGTAGGCTTGGGACAAAAAATAAACATAGATAAAGATATAGACAGTTATTGTAATGTTAAAATTAATTTATAATGTTTATATTTAAAAATTGTTCAGCTTTTATTCATAATACCTAAGACCTTCAGACAGGTTTCATATAAAGTAAGAGCTAGAATTCAGCTTAGGGATTAAATCAAGAAACCAGTAATGGTTACAAACTTTCAAATTTGGCATTTATTACAGAAATGTACCATTAACCTATTTTTCCCTAGTGCAAATAAGTATTTAAGCGGACAACTTCTTATTATTAACATATCCTAATATTCGAGTTTTTAGAACCTGTTCGAATCCAGTACAAGTAGTTTTATTGAGACATTTGCATTTCCAAAACTCTGAATATAATTAAAGACGTCTCAATTGTGAGTTATTGGTAATTATAAATAAGACAAGTTCCTGAATATAACGCAACTTTTAAACTTAGGAGTACAATTAGTAATTAAAGCGTTTTACTGTGAATTTCAAATTAAATCTAGTTCTGGAAATACTTGGGGCATCAGCTTAGCAAGTTTAACCATTATATCAAAAGCGCTTAAGCTATAATTATAGATGCTATCTACACATAGTTTGTATAAAAACAACATACACCTGTAGGTCACACCATGAGCTTGTTAATAACTGAACCAATTAGAGTTTAAAAAAATCTTAAAGCTCAATTAGCTTTAAAAAAAAAATTTATTTGTTAACAAAATGAATTTCCAGCTCTTCTAATTGCTATCTCTTGTCCTAAATCCTTCCAGATGCCCCATGGTGCGGACACTGCAAGGCTCTGGCTCCCGAGTACGCCAAGGCTGCCCAACAGCTGGCCGAGAAGGAGTCGCCCATCAAGCTCGCCAAGGTCGATGCCACCGTCGAGGGTGAGCTCGCCGAGCAGTATGCTGTGCGCGGCTACCCCACCCTGAAGTTCTTCCGCAGCGGCGCTCCCGTGGAGTACAGCGGTGGTCGCCAGGCCGCCGACATTATTGCCTGGGTGAACAAGAAGACCGGACCTCCGGCCAAGGACCTGACTAGCGTGGCCGATGCCGAGCAGTTCCTTAAGGACAACGAGATCGCCATCATTGGATTCTTCAAGGATACCGAGTCGGAGGAGGCCAAGACCTTCACCAAGGCCGCCAACGCCCTGGACTCGTTCGTCTTCGGTGTGAGCAGCAATGCCGACGTTATTGCCAAGTACGAGGCCAAGGACAACGGAGTGATCCTGTTCAAGCCCTTCGACGACAAGAAGTCCGTGTTCGAGGGTGAGCTGAGCGAGGAGAGCCTGAAGAAGTTCGCCCAGGTGCAGTCCCTGCCCCTGATCGTTGACTTCAACCACGAGTCCGCTTCCAAGATCTTCGGCGGCTCTATCAAGTCGCACCTGCTGTTCTTCGTGTCCAAGGAGGCCGGCCACATCGAGAAGTACGTGGATCCTCTGAGGGAGATCGCCAAGGAGTACCGCAACGACATCCTGTTCGTGACCATCTCGTCCGACGAGGAGGACCACACCCGCATCTTCGAGTTCTTCGGCATGAACAAGGAGGAGGTGCCCACCATCCGTCTGATCAAGCTGGAGGAGGACATGGCCAAGTACAAGCCCGAGTCGAACGATCTGTCCGCTGAGACCATCGAGGCCTTCCTCAAGAAGTTCCTCGACGGCAAGCTGAAGCAGCACCTGCTGTCCCAGGATCTGCCCGAGGACTGGGACAAGAACCCCGTCAAGGTGCTGGTCTCCAGCAACTTTGAGAGCGTTGCCCTGGACAAGAGCAAGAGCGTGCTGGTCGAGTTCTACGCCCCGTGGTGCGGACACTGCAAGCAGCTGGCCCCCATCTACGACCAGCTGGCCGAGAAGTACAAGGACAACGAGGACATCGTCATTGCCAAGATGGACTCGACCGCCAACGAGCTCGAGAGCATCAAGATCTCATCCTTCCCCACGATCAAGTACTTCCGCAAGGATGACAACAAGGTCATCGACTACAATCTGGACAGGACCCTCGACGATTTCGTCAAGTTCCTCGACGCCAACGGTGAGGTGGCTGATTCTGAGCCCGCTGAGGAGGCCGAGGAGGAGGAGGAGGCGCCCAAGAAGGACGAATTGTAAATCCAACACACACAACCCAAAACACACAAACATACGAAGAAAATCCAACAACTATGAACAGCAACATCCGTGCAACAAAACAGCAAAATGCCACAACTAGCAACGTACATTCTGTAGTTTATTTCTAACAACGTCTTCTCCGGCGTCGTGTGCTCGCTCGCTCGCCCCCGCCCAGAGTTTCCCCATCCCGTTGCCGGCTGAGTTTTTGTCAGTCGCTTGGGCGATGCGGTCAGCTGGGCGGGGCAGCGGCAGCGGCAACGGCGCCATCAAAGCATATTTCCCGCCCACGGTTTTTTATTCGCAATACTTAATAAATATCTGCCTGTACGCAGATTTTATTTAACGCTCTCTGCGCGATGTTACGTCCGTTGATTTGCGTAAACTTAACAAAAGGAATTCAGTTTTAATGAAGAATGAACGAAAGAAAGCGAGAAATTTTAATATGTAATTCTTTAAGTTTTCTATTTTGGAATTTTTAGAATCATTGAAAGAACTGATTAAGAACGTAACAAATAAAGTTGGTAAACAACATTAAAACAAGCTAAAAGTGTTTTCTTGGTTGCTCAAAATCTAAGGGACAGACTTCTTGGAGTCGTCTACATATTTTTTTTGTATTTTTTCAAGCTTTAGTACCCTACAAGATGTAATTCTAAAATAAATCAGGCTTTTTGTAACTCTGTGAAACACCTCAAGCCAAAGAAACAAATTTCAAATTGTAATTTAATTGAATAATGAATTTTACACCAAATGTAGCAAATATGATTTAACAAGTTTGAAATGGTTTTTACGCCAATTCTACATGTAGAAATATAAACGCTATCGCGATAGTAAAAAAGAATCCATCGATGTCATCGATACAGCAATCGATTTTTTTGTAGCCCTATCGTATGGTTTTTATTATTAAGTACTATTATAAGGAATTTTTCCATAGCATATGCCATTTAATATTCATGTAACAATTATAAACATTATACATCCTGTCGAGAGCGATAGTACCCGTACATTTATCGATAGATATCCCGACGACATAGCTTGTACAGTGTTGAACAAGTCGAGGTGGTATTGTGTTACCTTGTTCATGCGGATTAATTGAGGAACTAACAACTCCGTGATTTTACCGAACGCATGATTCTAGTGAAATTGTAAATAAATTATAGGAGGAATAAGTTAAAATCCTATTTATAGAGAAAAATGTTTCTTATATGAAAATACTAATTCGAGTTATTGACAACCGCTTTTTAAACTACGATATAAATTCCCTAATAGCCCACTTGTTATTAATAGTTTTGATATTTCCAAAACTGACACCGTATAAACGTATTAACGGCAACAGGACTACACTTTCCAACACTACCGAAACGCAATGGCTTCGCGCCTGTTTCGTTCCCACGTTGTCCTTTATCACGCACTCGTGTTTATTTAATTAAAGCGATAATTATATGTGGTGTTAACTAACTAAACAACAAGACCTAAATATGTCTACACAAATAAAACAAAATAACGCTAGCCAGCAGGCGTATTTACCAGAAGTTACAAAACATCCGTGCATGAAGCGTGAGAGCGGCATTTCACGATGTGCGATAAACGCGATATACCGCAGATGCGCGTGGTATAAACCCATCATCTGACGGAAGCTCTTTAATCGGTTCTGCCTGCTCCTGCTCGATGTGTAAAAAGTATATGTAAACAGTGCACCGCTTATTAAAATCGCCCAAATTAATATGTTTCAACGCCATCCAATGTGCTGCAGTGCGACTTGTGAAGGACTAGTGAAATTTCCTGCGTAGAGCCTTTAAAACGTACATTTACACAGGTATGTACGCATATACGCATACATACGTATGTTTTCTTTTGGTCTTTTCTTTAATTCACGAGGAAGGGACAGACGGGGCGCGCTGACTTTCACTGGAATAACGAGTTTCTTTCGTCGCTATTGCGAATATTTGCATTCATCATAACGTTTCGCACTTTTTAGCGGCATGAGTTGCCTATGCGAGCCACAGGCTTCCGGGAGGAGGAACAGGCAGCGGAACAGCGGCAGCGGGGCTGCAGAGGACGATTTCGACAAGGTCAGCACCGAGGCCAATGCGGACGACAGCGAGTCCAAGTCGCTGGAACCGGATCCGGATCTACAGCCGGACAACGAGTCGGAGGACGCAGAGCCGGCGGAGTTTGGCCATCTCAACGAGACGCGGCGCAAGATACGCGATGCCATTGCGGCCCTGAACGATGATGACGCCTTCGACAAGCGCATGGCCCGCCTGCTTGCGCAGTTCGAGGGGTAAGCCTCAGTCATAGCTGGCTAATATCTGATTACTCACCTTAATCACACTTCCAGAGCCATACGGGAGGAGTTTGAGCTGGCACAGTATTCACCGCCCAAGTGCCGCCAGCTGGCGCGCATCATAATTGGACTCACCGACATTGTACACAGCATGATGCAGGGCCGGGCTCTGCAGTTGGACGAGAACTACTGGCAACGCATGTGCCACATCGTTGGCTACTACATATCCTGCGAGTTGTGCGCCGCCCAGGTGGCGGTCGAGGCCGACAAGTGCATCATCAATCAAATTAATAGCTGCCTCAAGCTGTACGTGGAGCATGGAGGCGTCCACAAGGAGCACGTTCTCCGCACTCTCCTGGCAGCCCCCAAGCTCTTCAATAGAGCCAGTATTCTGTCTGTCCTATACAGGTATTATCATTTAATGGCCTTCAAACTGTTCAAAGTAATTAATTTATTCCTCTCCTTAGTCGCCTCTTCCCCCACTGGTCGATGCCCAGTATTATGATCCAGGCCGAGCTCCCTGACAAGCTGTACATCGAATATATACTCATTTTCTACTACTGGCACCGCCTGGAGCCGGATGAGTCGCTTAAGGAACGCATTGTGACGTTTGCCGATAAGTTTATGAGACCGTCGGAGTCTCTGACCACGAGGAGTATGTATGCCGCCTACCTGCCCAAGTTAACCGTCCAGAGCACGGCCACGCGCGCCATATTGAATTATTTGCGGCAAAACAGCTGCACCAGTCTTCACATTGCCAGCAGGATGGATAACCGCCCGCCTCAGTCCAACGAAGTGGTAAGTGGGGAGAGTTGGATTCGGCTCTTTATCTTTATATCTGAATAGTTTGCGACAAAGAGAGAAAGTCTGGGATATTATCTTAACTACAAGACTGAATAGATTTCCTTTAAGGTTCTTAGATAAAGATTTGCATTTTTTAAAGCTTTGGATCAACTTTGAGAGCTTTTTCTATTGTCTTTTAATTAATCTCTGACATAAACATAGCCTTTAAGAGTTTTTTAGCTTAAAAACCGCACCTTAAGGGGTACAAAAACAAAACCTACGCATCGCTTTTAATTCGTTTTGATTTCTTCACATTTTTGTCGTGCTTATAACTTCAAAGGTAATTTTTAAGATCAGTTTTTGTTGGTGGGCTCCTATTACGAAGTTCGAAGCCCAACTACGAGTAAAGATTTATTCCCAGCTTTCTAAAAGTGTGGCATTCTATTGCCTTAACTATGATGTCTAAGTAAAAGGTCTGATTAGGACAAGCGTAGTGGAGCAAAAGCCGCAGCCGGCGCAGTTAGTCGCGTGACAGGAAGTGGTCGGCTCCATTGCGCTGTCCCAAAAGTGACTACAACCTCAGCTGAGTGCCATAAGCAGCAATTACCCCTTGACCCCTTGATAACCATAATTTTAATCAAATCTTTCTCGAAAATCCCCTTTCCAGGTGATCAGTTCGGATGATGAGGACAGTTGCCCCATGTGGGATACCATTGGCGTGGGCACGTCTACCTCAACGCCGCCGGTGACCAACCATCCGCCCGTTTTCCTGCAGAACCTCTGCCGGAATGCCCGCCATTTGGAGCCATGCAAGCGGGCCAATGCTCTCTTCAGCGGCATCGACAACACCGTTGAGATTGTAGACCTGCACGACTCCGACGACGAGGTGGAGATGTTCTCCGTCAACTTTAATGTGCCCGCCAACGTAGATGGCATCATATCGAACTCCAACTCAAACTCGAACGATTCTGCGATTCAGACGTCGACGGCCATCCTCGGAGAGGATGACTCCGTGAACGTCACACGCATCTATCCCAGCAACCTGCGCACTTACGAGCGGACAGCAGCTACGATTCCGCCCACGACCACCTACACAGTGCCGCGCATTGTTAATAGCTACAGCTGCCGCAGGGATAGCCTCCACTTGGTGTCCACCACAGCGCCACATCTTGTCGACCAAGGTGTGCAAACGTTGGAGGAGGAGCAGGCGCAGGAGCAGGATCTCGTTGAGGAGGACGACCCATACCGAAGCAGCTTTCCACGAAGCAGCAGCAGCGATGTTGGCAGCGGACAACGAACCCCACTGTATCACTGCCGTCAAACTTCTAGTCAAAACAGCACGAGCAACAGCAGCGAGACGTCGCTGATGAAGAAACAGGTGACCTTCAGTGCCCAGCATCTGGGTGCCACTGCCCCAATCTGCAGGCCCAATGGCGCAGAGTCCAAGAAGTCATCGATCAAGCGCCATAGGAGGACATCCAAGGCGGAGCGCATTGAGTCCATCCGGCGGAAGGCGCGAAATGGTAAGTAGAAGTCCCTTAAATGAGTTCGTAAGCTCACTAATCAATTTCTTAATTCCTGCAGAGCACTACCAAGCCAGCGAGAGGATGTTTGCGAAGCTCGAAGCCAAGAACCAAAAAGCAATTTGCGATAACCATCTAACGCCCACCACCAGCAACGCCTCTAGTGGCACGCCCACCCGGATACAGCCAGCCACAACTAGCCATACCAAGAGCGGCGGCTCGGGCCGTCGTCATAAAGTAGGCTTGCCCACGCCGCCAGCTTCCACGCACAGCTGCAGCAGTCCGTTGCACGTTCAGAGTGTATCCACCACCAGCCGCCACCAGAAGTCCAAGTGGCCAACGGATGGCAAGGTAAAGTTCTACAATGAGCTGCTGAGTCTGCAGCGCGAGAAGATTCGACGGCGCCGGCTGATGATCAGCCAAGAGAAGATGGCGCGAGTTGACAATCATGTGAGGAAGGAGGAGCGCAGGCTGCTCAGGCAGGCCAAGAAGCGACACCGGCAGTTGCGCGCCTCGAACGCAAGGCGGCGCAAGGAGCTGAATCAGATGGTACATAACCTGGAGACCATTAAGGAGTCCGCGCCGGCGAAGAGAAGGCTTCCCATTGTAAGACTGAAACGTGTAAATCTCAAGAGCCTGTTGCCAGATGAGCCAAGTCAACCGCCGATAGAGGAACCCCAAGAACAGCTTCAGCAGGAGGAGCAACAGGAGGAGCCCGAGGAGCTTGAAGAGCCTGAAGAACAGCAAATGGATGACCTGCAGCCAGTAGAGGAGAGTCCCCAGGCAGAAAATGAGGAGGAGGAGCAAACAGCGGTGCAGCAGCACCTGGTGGAGGTGCCACATCCGGCGGCCGAGGAGGAGCAACTGATGCAGCATTTGCTAGAGGAGCTGGAAAAGCAACTGCAGAAGCATCAAGAGGATCTTCACCAGGCGAACGAGGAGTCGCAGCCACCGACTGAAGGGGACAAGCCGCAGCTGGAGATTCAGCGGCAGCAGCAGCCAGTGAAGCCGCCGAAGCCAAGGCGACGAAGGAAGAAGAAGCGAGCAGCTATCTGGACGCACGTCAAGAATAAAATGAAGAAACGCTATCTACTATCTACATGTCCAGAAATTGAACAGATACCGGATGAAGCTGAACCCGAAGCAAGTACTTTAGCTCCCATAGAACCCGCGCCGGATGAAGCTGAGCCAGACCCAGTGCCCGTCGCCATTGCCGAAGAAATAACAACAACAACATCAGATCCTGCCGCCTACGAGTTCGATCAGGAGTTGGTGCCCGAGGTGGGCAACGAACTGGAGATCATTGCAGCTCCCATGCTTGAGCCGGAGGATGGCGATGCCTTGATGTCTCCCTCGCACAACCTCGAGCTGGTGACCAGCCGTGTTCCGGTGTATCTGCTCAACGGTGAGAGCCGGGACGTGAGCACGCCGCTCTCCAGCAGCCAGTTTAGTAGTGCCAGCGGCTCAGAGCCATGATAGCTATGGGCCATATGTGGAAAGATTAGATTAGGAAGCCCCCACCAAGCCGCAGTTCAATGAAATTCCAATCGCAATACCCCCTCCTTGGCCTGCAATAGTATTTGTGTTCCCTTTGAAATGGCGCCGACTAGCTGTTAAAGCAGATTTAATACCTAGACCTTATTGTAGTTAATTACAAGTTGTTGAAAGTTTACGTTTAGAGTTTCCTTACCACTTGCAATACACACGACTCCCAAGCGAGTCAACGCGCGTACCAAAATCCCCGGCATTATGCAATGTCAGTTTGACAAACAAATAAATGAAGTAAAATATATTTAATTTAAGCAGCAAATGTTTTAAAACCAAATGGGTTTTTCGTTTTATTTTCTATTTAATGGGAAACGTAGCGTGTTTCTATTCTTATTTCCAAGTCAAGCATCGGGTATCTAGACAAATCGGTTTTGGCATCGTTCAGGGTTCCGCTTTACATCAGTCCGTGTTTTTTGGCCTCGCTTTTAAAGCAGGCACCGTAGGCCTCGGCGGCCTCGCACTGATCCTCCGGCACACTGATGGCAGCACAAGTATCACCAATTTCGATGGCGAGCTTTAGCTTGGATGGGTCATCGCCAACGTATTGCTTTGCTTTCTCGTGGCCGGCCTCGACGTCCAGCTTGCCACTGGCGTTGAGCAATCCGAAGCTCTTCATCACACAAGCGCGCAGGCACTTGCCTTGGTAGGTGGATGCGGGTTGATGGTTAACCAGCTCCTGCAAATCACTTTGAGCAGCACCCACCTCACCCATACAGGACTCGGCCGATGCCATAAGCTTGGCCATGGCCTCTTTTTCATCAAAGCCGTGCACTAGGGCGGCGACGCCAAGAAGGATTCCTGCCACGAAAATGATCGGTAACCGCTGCATGTTTCTGAAGTTGGGCTTATGGTTCCACAATCAGACTACACTTTGGATTTGCATATGAAGTGCTCAAGCTTTTATACCCGAATTCGGGACTCGCTGATCTGTGAAATAATATAGTACATCATTTTCAAAATCTTTACAATTTGAGACTAATTGCCCTCATCGCAATTGTGTTTTTAATTTTTTTCCATTTTATTTCCGTCGCCAGTCCAACTTTAAGTAATACGTAAAACAAGAACCGCCCCTATTAAACACGCACCCAAGTTAGTGCGTAGGTTTTTTGTCATGCAAATGATCAGAGTTTGTACATTAGGTTCGAACCATATTTTCTTTCGGTTCTATTATAAATTACAATTTATAGTTCAGTGAAACTTATAAGCTGTTGTTGCTGCTTTGCGTGTACATCGCAGGTAAAGCATTAAAAATATGTGGTTTGACGCATTTTATAACAGAATAAAGCTCGCTCGGACAAAACCAACTTAGAACTTTGGATAATTTGCTTGTACATTGCAGGAGAAGCGTTAAAGAAGCGTATAGAAGCTTTTTCTAGCAGAAAAAAGTGTAATTTAAGGTTTTCTTAAGAGCCTCTAAATAAATCCAATAAAAACTAGCACAGAAAAGCGTTCCAAATTGAAATATACGTAACTTTAACGTAGTTATGATTATTTTTATCTTAGATTTTTCCAAAATAAATCCTATTTTTCGAAATATATTATAAGGTCTTAAATTAAGGTCTTTAAAGAGCCTCTTAAAGCCAAAAAGGGAGTGATAGCCAACAGCCGTGTATTTTTTGATTCGTCATTAAATTTGTAAGCATTTAAAACCAAAACATTGAAAACTTAAAAAAAAAAAATTGGATCGATTTTTCAAAAAAGTACAAATAATTTATTTGCTTAAATTTCTAATCTCAATAAGCAGATTTATGAATCTAATAAAAACTAACACAGAAAAGCTTTCCGAATTGAATTTAAGTCTGTTTTGACTTAGTTTTGATTAATTTTTATCTTAGATTAAAAAAAAAAAAAATCATATTTTTCGAAATATATTTTTAACCCAAAAATGTGAAAATTTAAGGCTTTCTTTAGAGCCTCTTATAGGATTATAAGCATTAAAATCAAATAAAAAGTATTAAGGGAAAGTAAGATTTTCGGAGAATAGGAACCCCTACTAAGTAGTCGGTCCAAATTAATCAAAGTAAAAGCCAGCACACACCGTCTCCATCATCATATGGAAAGCGTAGTCGGCAACATTGGGATCTCGAAAAGCCTATATATTTTCTACAAGCTTACTGATTCCCAATCAACCTAAGAAAAGTCTATGGAGAGCAAGGACAGATACGTCCCAGGTAGGAAGACCATGAAAAAGGTAAAATGTTTATAACAATTACCACTCCCGCAGGTCGCAGCATTGTACTGGAACGGCAGGAACGCTTTTCGATCGAAACAAGCGAAAGGTATTACATTAAGAACACACACTTGGACGCCCAGAGGCTCTACCACAATCCTTCGGTCTCTGCTATCCACAAGGTGGAGCAAAGCCGCACCTCCTTGTCGTCGTGCATTGAGAAAATCCATCTCACACGGCAACGGGTAGACAGCCTGAATGACCAGATTAACCATGAGATAGATCGCTTAAAGGAAGTTCACAGCCATTTCAAGAACAGGAATAAAAGTCCCGAAAAGATTGAGATGGCGACCGAGAAGCAAATGACCTGGGGCGAAAGCTTCAGTGCCAATCGGTCCAAAGCGAGTCCCCTGGCCACCAATAGACAGCATGGTTCTGGTCGTGGACGGCGTCTGTGCTCGTGTCCGGGTCCTGAGTGTAAGCCATA
The DNA here is from genome assembly GCA_008042615.1 of Drosophila auraria. Taxonomy (NCBI): domain Eukaryota; kingdom Metazoa; phylum Arthropoda; class Insecta; order Diptera; family Drosophilidae; genus Drosophila; species Drosophila auraria. The sequence goes on along the minus strand of VNJW01005035.1, from coordinate 90,405 downwards.
TTGTCACATTGTTGACATAAGGTGTACTTGTAAGGAAGCTCCTTCTAATCTCAAGAAAAAGAAACTTACGGGGGAACCCCCGCCAAAACAACTTGCGACAAAAGAAATCCCGCCAAAAGAAATCCCGCCAAAAGAACTCCCGCCAAAGAGAATCCCTCCGAAAGAAACTCCGCCAAAGAGACTCCCGCCTAAAGAAGCCCCGCCAAGGAGATTCCCACCAAGAGAACTTCCGCCAAAAGAAACTCCGCCAAAGGGACTCCCGCCAAAAATAATCCCGCCAAAGAGACTCCCGCCAAAGAGACTCCCACCAAAAGAAGTCCCACTAAAAGATCTCCCGCCAAAGAGATTTCCGACAAAAGAACTCCCGCCAAAAGAAGTCCCGGCAAAGAGACTTCCGCCAAGAGAACTCCCGCCAAAAAGATTTCCACCACAAGAAGTCCCGCTTAGGAAACTCCCGCCAAAAGAAAGCTTCCCAAAGGAACTCCCGCCAAAAGAGTTTACAAGAAAACCCCCGCCAAAAACTTCAACTTCCAAAGAGCTCATGCCGGGAAAACCCCCGCCGCAAAAATCATCCTTAAAGGAACTCATGGAAGGAAAACCCCCGCCAAAAGATCTCCCGCCACAAAAACCGCTCTTAAAAGAACTCAAGGAAAGAAAACCCCCGCCAAAAAGTTCCACTCAAATAGAACTCAAGCCGGGTAAGCCCCCGCCACTAAAACCCCCTTCTAAAGAACTCATGACGAGAAAACCCCTAGAAAGGGAGGAACCCAAGCAAGAAGAGCTCGATCCTGAAGAATTGACCCCAGAAGAACTCACGTCGGAAGAATCCAAGCCAAAACAACTTGCCCGAAGAGTCAGTGGTGGCTGCTGTCCCTGCTGTTACAACTGCGGGCCAAGCTATTACTCCACCTGCCAAGACACCTATTGTTCCGGGAATCACGGTTGCCATTGCGTCGGCGTACAGCTTGGTGGCTGCCCCAGCTATAATGTCGGACTCATGCAGGGTATGCAGTATGGAATCCCCTACTCTGTAAGTGCCCGACGGCAGCATACTGACCTGAATACTCAGGAGACCTGCAGATCTCGCAATTCGACGCCCAAGGAGATGCGCAGCCAGCAGTGCAGCTCAAAGCAGACGGTGTCGTCGTCCTTATACCGTTCCAAGTCCAGGGAGAACAGGAGTCCAGCTAGGGGTGGAAGAACCACTGAGAACAGAAGTCCATCTAGTGGTCGAAGAACCACTGAGAATAAAAACGTTCCGCGGAAGATCAAGGAGGAACCACAAACCACCACTTACCAGATGCAAAGGCAGGAAAAGCTACTGAAGGTGGAGAGTCAGGAGAAGCAGCTGAAAGTCCAAAAAAGGGGGAAGACACTGGAGGTTGAGAGTAGCGAGAGGCTACTAAGGGTTGAGAGTGAAGAAAAGATAATAAAGGTGCAGATGCTATCGCAGAAGGAGTATCAGTCTCCAGCGGAGGTTAAAAAAGAAAAGTCTAAAGAGCGTGGCCAGAAAGCTAGAGTTACTGATATGGTTCCTCCACAGGCTCTTGGCGTGAAGCAAACGGTGGGTTGTGGTGTAAATGAGCGCATGTACCAGGACTATTTGAGACTGTATTACCAAGAAAATTCCAAGGAAGATATCCGAAAAGGCAAGCCTCTGAAAGAGGTTGCCACATACACCAGGTTGAGAGGCAGAGAGGACAAGATCTTCAAGGAGGAACCGAAAGCTAGAAAAGAAAAACCTGAAAAACCTTTACAATACTCGGACAGAATTAAAGGTCAGGCATACCCAAAGGAAGATCTACAAAGAAGAGCAAGATCTAAGAATAGACAGGAGGAAAGAGAAGTGGTTAGACCTCAAATATCCACTGAAGCATTCACCTATGATGATGCACCCAAAGGTAAACCCTCCTCCGGTCGTAATAATCAAGAATATACGGGTTACCAAACACCAAGCTCTTCTCCACAAAGTAATCCAAGCTTATTTAGTTATAAAACTTGCAATCAATCTCCGAATGATTGTATTAGTCCAAGGAAAGACCAACTAATAGATGAATATAGGGATTTACCTAAATTTATCAGACCAATGAACTTCCATGACGACAGATACCTTAAACCAACTGGAAGTCGGGCATATTCCCCGCACTCAAAACCTACGAGGTCTCAGCTGGTGAGTCAAGAAAGGACGGAGTCCACTAACGAACGGGTCGTGGTGCGTGAGGTTCCGAAGAATGTAAAACGAGACCGATCTTCTTCGCCTAAGAAATTAGAATCGGCACACATCAAGGAGAGCACCGCCCCATTCATCGATCCCACTCAAAAGAGAGAGGTGGTTAACACCCAGAAGTATACTCAGATTCGGAATGAGAAACCCTTACCAAGTCTTGAAAAGTCCACTCAAGTGTTTCAGGACTCTTTAAGGCCGCAAAGGAATTTAAGTCCTGAATCATTTGGAGCAGGTTCATCTCGAACCCGGGCTTCAACTTTGGTTAGCGACTCTAGTTCCGAAAAAACAATAGTTATTAATCCCCATTACCAGCCTGGACCTAAGGGTTCTCCGAGCTCTGAGATAAGTAGAGATTCACAAAGTTCGGCTGAAAGATCTGATGAGAGCGATCATGAGAGTGTCCATTTCGATATGAAGCCACATGTTAGGGAGGTATCTAAAGAACAGGATGATCACGAGTATGCTTTCCCTATAGAATCTGTGGAAACGGAACGATCAGGCAATGAATCTCCGCCTGGGATAATCAGACATCCTGCCTCTAATGAGTTTAAGGAAGAAAAGAGTGATTATGAAAGCTGGGCTTGCAAACAGGAGCTTGAAGAATCTTTTCGTATAAAGCCAGAGAAAGCGAATATCTTACGAAACGATTCACCGCTTAGACAAACCCAGTCGAAGCATGAAAGCATGCTAAGCAAGGTTGAACAAAAGGAAAATGAAAGTCTCCCTGAAGGCGTTCAGTCAAAAAATGAGTTTAAGGACTCTCCGATACGAGTAAAGAGTGATTATCAAAGCTGTGTTTGCATACAGGAGCCAGAAAACACTCTTCCTAGAAAACCAGAGAAGAAGAACGATTCTCCGCTTAGAGAAACCCAGTCGAAGCATAAAAGCATGCTTAGCAAGGTTGAACAAGAGGATAATAAGTATTCAACGAAGGAGTATGAAAGTCTCAGTCTTCAATCGAGATCTGAACATGATGGATACGAATCAGCGCGGTCCTATGATCCTAGCCGTTCTAATAATTCACAATCAAGCAGGTCTTACTCACCCCAAAGGGGAGGCGAAGACAAGTTGCCAATTGTGGAGACTGTCTGCGAAAAGCGTACCCGGACAGTGACCTTCGAGGACGAAGTGGGAGACCTGGAAGAGGAGGAACAGGTAGAGGAGCATTTTCACAGCCGCATTGATTGGGAGCGGGCACTCAAGTATCACTTGTCAGATCAGTCCAGCGAGCATTATTTCACAGATGATAACTACACTTCCCGTAAGTCCTACTTAATGGAATTAAACACTATATTTAACCCCTTAAATCCACCAGGTTCCAGCAGTTCGGCGGAACACACCTGCATCGAGTCCAGCTGCGAGGAAGGGGATGACTACGATAGCTGCCTGGAAACTATATCCCATACAGACCAGGGAATGCCTCCGTTTAGGGCCTGTCCCTGCATGTACGACACCTATCGCAACCTGACAGCCTTGTGCCACAACCAAGGGCCCTTCTATAGGTAGGAGTCGAGGAGACAAAGGAGTCTGGTGTTATAACATTTGTTTATTCAGCTTTGACAATTTTATATTTCTTTGTACAACTTCGACAGTCCGTCCAGCCAAACGTTAAATTTGATTTAAAACATATTAAAACATAAGGAAATACACTAGGGAATGACATGACTCTGACTAAAGCGTCTTTGATGGTATCCTGGGGCTGACTTCGCGGGTTCTGGCCCGTGTGTAGCGATCCTCGGTGAGATTGAGACGCAGATCGCGCGCCTGTTGCTCGTACTGATTGGCCAGATCCTCCTGGTGTCTGCAGCGTTCGCGCTCCTCTTGCAGCTCTCGCTAAATAAATAATTATGAATCAAATTTATAGGGAAAACATTTCAAAAGAGGGTGACCTTTTGGAGCCAGTTAAGCGGGTTTTTCCCCGGAAAGGGGTTACTCTTCACTCACCAAAGTCTGTTGGTAGAGACGCTGCAGACGATCCATTTCGTTTTTGGCCCTGATTTCGGCATCATCCTTACGCTGCTGGTCATTGTGCAAGCGCTCCATCATCTGGTCGGTGGTTTCGGTGGTGACCTTCTTGACAGCCTTCGACTGCTGCAGCTCATCGCGCAGCTTTTCGCACTGTCTTTCCAGCTGCAAGGCAAAAGTTTAGTTAAAATATTTTAAAAATAAAGAATAGCTACTCACTCACTAGAAGTTATGTTGAATTCTAAGGCAAGTTAGTTGGGAAACATTTAGAAAGCGAAGTACAGACTACAGCGGAGAGAGGAGTTCTAGCTAGGATAGCGATACTGATACTGGTCCGGACTGCAGCGGAAGCTCACCTTTTTACGCATTTCGTTGACTTCGTTGAGCTCCGCATTGAGCTTGTCCTTCTCCACATCGAGTTTGTCACACAGTTCCTGGCGCGCCTCGAGATTCACTTTTTGGACACGCAGATCATCGCGTGCGTTCTCCAGCTCCCTTTGCAGACAACGCGTCGAGGTTCTTTCGGCGGCCAGCTGCGCCTCGATTTCGTCCAGGGCACACTGGCGGCACTGCAGTTGATCCTTGAGGCTGCGCACCTCGCACTCCAGGTCGCAGATCTGTCGCCGGAACTCGGCTGCCTCGCACTCCAGACTCTGGTTGTTGCCCTCGAGCGCCACCTGGTCCTGGGACAGACAGTGGTAGTGGTCCAGCAGCTCGTCGCGCTCCTTTTCCTTTAATTTAGAAGGCACCTGTATAGGCTCTCAAATATCTCGGGAAACTTAGGCACTAATTTTTCGAAAGACCTAAACTTACCTTCTGCGTAAGCAAATCCTCGGCCTTCTTCACCTCCTGGACGTACTTGTGCAGCTGCTGCTTCATGTTGGCCACCTGCTGCTCCGAGTCCGTCAGCTTCTTCTGCAGCGTCCTGGCCTCCACCTGGTAGTCGCTCAGCTTGTCCGTCAGCCGGCTGTGTGATTGCGAGATGATTATTATTATAAAAACTCCCCTAATGATCGAAGTGGAGTTGCCTCAGCGCGGAAGCAGTTCTATGATAGCCTCCACCGGCTCCTCCTCGCCGCGCTAATGACTTTTTTCGCTCACCCATTCTCCGCGATTGCCTCATCGCGGCTGGCTTTGAGTGCCACAATCTGCTGGCGCAGCGTTTTACTTTCCGTCGAGGTCTCCGTCAGTTCTGAGTCGCGCTGCCGGTTCCTGCTGGTCAGCTTGCTGCGGGAACGAAGCAGAACGGAAGAGCAGAGAATAATAGAGCGAAGAAATCAATTGGAATCAATGCCAGCGCGTAGGCCACAAAACCTGACCCTCTTCCGAGATGGCCATAAAAAGAGAGGGGGTCAGTCCACAGGCCCCAGAGAAAGACACTGGGCGGAAAAGTTGTCTTTCAATTAAATAAACACTTCCGAAAATAAATACTAGTCAAAAAATACCAATGTGACCGTTGCTTACATTCTGTTTATAATGTGAGTGTGCCGGCAGAGGCTGTGCAGAGAAATTTGCTGACTCGCGAGTCTGGGGTTTGGGCACCACTGCTTTACATTAACAACACAGGCCTGCATGGTTCAGTTACAAGAACAGTCGTAGGTGATTCTTATAGATTTTTATGCGCGTTGGAAGTTCTAATGCAACGCAACTGGTAAGTGTGACCAAAGCTTCAGAGGCTCTTTGAGTGCTGTAGACTTTCTTTCACTATAAAGTTCAAGGCCGCATTTTTAGTTAAGCTAAGCGAAAGTACGAATCCCTTAGAATCTATATCAATGTACAATAGAAACAAGCAAGGAAGCTAAAGCCGAAAAAGCCGAAGTTTACCTACCCTTTCAGTTTGCTAATTTAGAAAAGGCCTAACTAAGCCAAAATTGCATATATTTCAATTTGGATAGCTTTTCTGTGCTAGTTTTTATTACATTAATAAATCTGCATACTGAGTATAAAACTTATAAAAGATTTTTTTTTTTTTTCAATTTTTCAATTAAAAAAAAAAAAATTTTTTTTTTAATATTTGTATTGTAAATAATTTGGATTTTAATGGCGAAACGAAAACTTTTGGCTATCACTTTCTTTTTGCCTACAAGAGACTTCCAAGAAGACCTCAAGTTCGCGCATTTTTGGATTACAAAAATAAATTTAAACGAGAAAGAAAGCTAACTTCGGTAAACCGAAGTTTGTAGTCTGCAATTGGATCATTGAAAATCGATCCATTTTGGTTATGTAAAAATAAATGTCAAATTATATAAATTTTGTAAATTTTACATTTTACATGTAGAATCTTACATTTTCATATAAATCGACCGATCCCTTCTATGGCAGCTATATGATATAGTTGTCCGATCTTAATGAAATTAAAACCGTAATTCTAGAACTATAAATAACGACTATATCTCGAAGTTTATAAAAATTCGTTGAAAAACAGAGAAGTTAAAATTTTTTTTACATAAATTTCGCCATCATTCCTATGGCAGCTATAGGATATAGTGGTCCGATTTCGGCCCTTCCGACATATATACTGCGTGCTAAAGAAATAAGACTATGCTGAAAATTTCAGCCCGATAGCTCAAAAACTGAGAGACTAGTTCGCGTAGAAACCGACAGACAGACGGACAGACAGACAGACGGACATGGCTAGATCGACTCGGCTGGTGATGCTGATCAAGAATATATATACTTTATGGGGTCGGAGATGCCTCCTTCACTGCGTTGCGAATATCATGGCAAAATTATAATACCCTCTGCAAGGGTATAAAAATTACATAACTAAGCTAAAGTTGCATTTATTTCAAATTGGAAAGCTTTTCCTAGCTAGTTTTTATAAGATTAATAAATCTGCACATTGATTTAAGAAATTAAAAAATGTTTTTTTTCAATTTTTAACAATTTTAAAATAATAATCAAATTTTGAAAAAAAAATCAGATTTTTGGTTAAAATTTTGAATGAAAATAATTAGGATTTTATTGGCGAATCGGAAGATATACGGCTTTCGGCTATCACCTTAGCCTAGCCTAGCCTTAGCCTTAAAATAGTTCAAAGACTGAGAGACTAGTTCGCGTAGAAACCGATAGACAGACGGACATGGCTAGATCGACTCGACTGGTGATGCTGATCAAGAATATACATACTGTTTGTATATAAAGATGCCTCCTTCACTGCGTTGCAAATATCATGGCGAAATCATGGCATTATTCCTCAAGATTAAATTTATTATGGACCAAGACTTGAGTCTCAAGAGTGTAATTGAACATTAACTAGATAGATGGCTAAATATTTGTTAAATTAAAAATATAAATGACAAAAAAATGTCTTAAGCCGAGTTATAATAAATTATTCATCAAGATTAAATCAATTATGAGCGCCGAGTTTAAGTCACAGTGCACCATGAGTGTGTCTAGAGTATCTAGCATTAACTACAGATGCCAGGCACGTAGCCACACACATCCGCACTTGGCCCGAAGCTCAAGAACACACGGCAGTCAACAGAGGCAGTCAAAGTCGCCGTCGCCGTCGCCATCGTCCGAGCAGTATCCATCGCATCGTATCCATCGCCGTCCGTCAGTCCGTCATTAAGGCTAAACAAAGTTCAAATACCCGTCGTCACTGCCGCTGACGCAGACGCAGAACTCGGATCGGATGGATGGCTAAGAGAGCTAAGAGGCTAAGACGCTAAGAGCCAGCAGACAGACAGACACAAAGACACAATCACTGACATTTCGTTTGTTACCTTTTTGGCCAAAGTGGTTAACACATTCGTACGAACCCGAACCCGGCGGCTCAGCTTGGCTTCACCTTTTGTAGTCTCTGTGTCTCTGTGTGTGGAAGAGCGGAGGCTAAGAGCGGGCCAGAGCCCACCGCTGAGGAGTTTGGCTTAAATCCGCGGCTCAGACGCTTGTTACCTGTTCAGGCGAACGGACGGACGCCGCCGCGCTCGCGATCGCCTTCAGTTTCTTCGGACAGTCGGTTCTGCCCTAGGAAATCGTCTCAATTTAAAGCAAACTGGAGTGTAGTTTCTCGGTTTCTGTTTCTTTTTATTGTTATTGTGTGTGATTGCCGCCGAAGCCAAATAATCAAAACAAATTGAGCCCTCCTCCTGCTCGGTAACCAGTTTGGGTTACTACCAAGAAGTTGCAAAAGGTGCGAAATAAATGAGGGGCGGAATGGGATAATCCCAAGAAAAAATAACACAGAATAAATACAACGAATTAGGGTGAGAGTAAAGCAACATGCTCGGCTTAAAAGTGATTTGTGTTCATTGTTAGGTCATAAATTAATTGGATTAATTTGTGAAATTAGTGGATTTGTGGACCTGTTTCTATGATTGATATAAGGCTTAAGCTGTAATCAAAGATTTATGTTGGAGGAAACCATTGAGTCGTCTTACCCAACATTTAAATAAGTTTTATAAGCATTTAAACTTTATGTGGCAAGTATATGTAGCTGTTACTTAGAGAGATTAATACATTTAATTAAAGTTAAATGGTTATTTAACCTCTTTTTAGCACTTATAAAATGTGAGGCTAGAATTGCCAAAGCTAAAGCTGAAACCAATTAAAAAGAACACCAGACAAAAGAAAGTAAATCGTAATGTCATACTCTCATTTTTCGTTGAATTTTTTTACTGGTACTTAGACTTGGAACATACTCACAAATTAGTGATTAAATAAATAAATTAAATATATCAAGTTTAAGCAATCTAATAAAAGAAATAGGTCACCGAGAATACTAAATAAAATATCAAGTTTTCCTAAAAGGCAAACACAAGTAAAAACTGGTAAAACTTACACCAGCTGTCATCTATGGATTAATTGAATTAATATTTAAATAAGTTAGTTAACTCCAGTTCATTGTATTAACATAGAGCTTACGAAAGGTGCGATAACCAAATAAAACTCACAGAAAACAAAGACATAATCGAAAACGAATATAAAACTATACAAATAGCAAATTTACACCTTTTTGATGGGTTTAATTAATGAAAATATTTAAGAAAAGAGCATAGTATAGGCATGAAGAATAGATCTTAAAGGATATAAATATGTATTTTGATAAGTCTTTTCGGTTTTTTTTTATTTTTTAACACGATATACTTTAATTTTTTCAAATTTATAAGCGAAATGAATGCCAGAATAAGTTGTCCGAAAATCCAAAGTAATAATCTTAATGAAGAAAGGTATTTATTAAATCGTTATTCAGTTTAAATCATTTATTCTATGATTATTTCATTAATCATGTGATTTATGTTAAAACAGTGAAATAATAGCTAACAAAAAATGTGAAAAATGCATTAACAAATTAATATAAATACGAAAGAGAAATTGTAAAAGAAGAAGGAATCATTTTCTAAAGAAGGAAGTGCTTATATTAGACCGCTTTATCCGTTGGAACCAGTTTATTTATTATTTTTATGGATCAATATAAAGAAAAAAAACAAGTTAATGTTAAAAAAAGGCCAAACAAATGAAAATACAAATATAAAGAATAAAATCCAATAAGATATCCCTAAGAATTCAAAGAATGTTAAGATAAACTTGGAAATTCTTCAGAAGAAATTAGAGATATATCTAATGAAGATTTATGTAAATAAATCTTTAAATTAAAATCGATTTTGTGTGCCAACAAAGAGCAGACGAAAGATGCGAATAAATGAGCCGGAGAATCCCAGGAAAGCCAGAATCAAACGCCGATGTAAGCCGAGGCCCAGAAAACCAGTTGCCACAAATCACGCAACCAGCTAACTGCAGCTCCAAGCTCCTGCTCCCAGAGTTGGCCCAGAGTGTGTGGCACCTTTCGTGTCCGGCGGCGGAATCGCTTCGCTGGCTGACTGGCTGGCTGGCAGGTTGGTGCCGTTGCCGTTGCTGCCACATGAGCGTTTCGTCATCTGCGGTTTCTGCCGCTTACATAAGAAGCCTCTCGATTATGACCACCACCAGCTGGAGCTGTTGCTGGAGCAGCGGCAGCAGAAGATTTCTGGCCAGCCCCAAGCAGCAGCTGCCGAGGCGAAAAGAAGTCAAGATAAATGGGTATTTGGGTCATGGTTAACCGCGCGCGAACCGTTTACTGGTTTTCCGACTGTTTTGGTGTTTTGGTTTTCGGTTTTCGGCTTTTGACCGTTTTTGCGGTGTCCGATGCCCAACATGATAATCAGTTGCCCTCCAAAAGGGTTGGCTAATTCGAATTGGACCCGCTTTAGGCCCTCCTCCCAGCTGCTGCAGCGGCGAATTGATTTTTAAACAGCGGCGGGACAATGGAAAAGTCATCCATCATCCGGTTTAATGAGAGAGCCGAGAGCTGATAGCTGAGACTTGAATATATTTCTCGGAGAAGAGCGATTAAGTGATTACAGTTGGACTTCCCTAAAACGAACTTAATGCGGGCTAATGACACTTGATTTGCTATAATTTGGAAGAGAACGACCTTCAAAAATATCACAAAGCTATTATTAGTAAATATTTGTTTCTTTAAACCTATTAATGATTTAATAATAAACTAAATATTATTATTTTTTATCCAACTAAGCTAATTTCAGCTGGATTAACTTATAATTAATGGAATTACTTTCGCTTTTTAGCAGTGCCACTATGAGACGTCGCAAAGCGCTCATTTGCTGGGCTGCTCTGCAGGCGGGCAGCTCCATCCTCACGTGCCTGCTCCTCCTCCTAACCACCGGCCAGCATCCGCATCAGGTGGCTGGTGGCATTGTGCCGCCGCCCTGGAGTGACCCGGCCAAGAATCCCTGTGCCAGCATGGCCGGTGGCTGGCAGCTGCTCTACTGGACGCCGTTAAAGAAGTGCTTTAAGATCTTTACCCTGGGCTATCCGTGTCCAGAGACCATGGAGCTAAGTCCCACGGCGGTGAGTGCCAAGCGTAAGGATTTGCCGGCAGCAGAGTGCCGGTGTCCCCCAGGAACGGCCCTGAGTCCGCTGGAAAGCAATGTCTGCTACAAGTTGTACGAGCGCGGACCCTGCCAGGCGGAGGAGTACTTCCAGCCCATGCCAGAGCAGCTTAAGAGGTGAGTGTGCTCTCCAGGGAGAGGGGTTATTAGCCTTTTAGTTAATTAATTATTTATTTATTTATTAAAAGGGCGGGCAACCGCTGGGGCACTTGCAAGCGACCTTTGCAATGCCCAGAGAACATGGTCTTCTGGCCGAGGGACAACAAGTGCTATGGCCGCCACTCCAAGGGACCCTGTAGCCGGGGCAAGCTCTTGGTGCGGAACGAGGATGGCCTGGCTGAGTGCCGCTGCGAGAATGAGGGAGAGCTGGCCACCTACTATTACCCGGCGGAGGAGTCCTGCTACGAGCACTACACCAAAGGACCCTGCTCGACGCCGGGTCACATCTTCTTGCCCGGCGGCCGCTGCGACTGCCAGCGGCATCTGCCGCACTATCATGCTCCGCACCAAATGTGCTACGAGCTGGGTAGGATTGGGCTCAAATCTCCTAATTAGTACTACATATCTCCTTCCTTTCAGACACTCCTGGTCCCTGTCCACCCGGGCACATCTTCCGCATACCAGACGAGGTTTCGCAGGAGGATATTGAAGGAAGCTCCTCCCTGCAGCTGTTGCCGCGCGGCCAGTGCCAGTGCAAGGAGGGCTATGTGCCCTGGAGCGATGGCATCTGCTATCGCTTGTACACACGCGGTCCCTGCGCCGCCAACGAGTTCCTGGTCAATGGCACCTCCTGTGTGCGCAATTTCTGCGGCAAGAATCGCCTGTACTTCCCAGCAGAGGACTCTTGCTACAGGATCGGATCTCAGGGACCGTGTGCCCTGCACCAGGTGGTGATCTTTGACTTCACCGCCCGACCATCCATCGATGGCATCTCCTACAACGGCATGTGCGGCTGTTCCGGCGTCCTCACCAACCTGGACCAGCAGTGTTCCGGCGAGAATGGCGACAAGGAGCTGAACATATGCGAATCCACGCCTGGAATGGTGGAGATCAATGGGCAGTGCCACAAGCTGTATAGCCGTGGACCCTGCGGTGCTGGTCAGTGGCTGGAGCCACTGAAAACCCAGACGGCAAACGGCACGACGACGGCGATCTTGGCCCATGCGAGTCGGGCCAAGTGCGTCTGCCGGCCGGGCTATACGCCCTCGGATTCGGCGGTGGATCAGCGCGGCATGAGCAACTGCAGCGCTCCGAGCGTCAGCCTGGCGAGGTATTTAACCAACGAGCGACTCAACTCGAAGTTCCTCAATGATCTGCACCTAAGAGGGCCCTGATCTTCAAGCTATCCTCTGCCTTCCTCTGGTTGTGATGACTCCCATTCCCTCTTCTCGTTCTCCTCCTCCGCATGCCTCCCAACCCGTGACTACTTTAAACTTCCATCTCTGATTTTATGTGTTGCATGCCATGATCTCTCCAAGGATCACTTGTTATTCCATTAACCATTTTGTTAACTCTCTTCTAGGTGGTTTTTAGAAATATTCGGTTAGCGTGTGCTCGCCGATAGGAAGAGATTGATTGTGCCATGAATGTATTACATCGACTAATAATGTACGAGTTGTATTTAAGGGATAACTCCCCCGATAAGGCAAATAAAATATGCAAAAATGAGAAATATTGCAATTGGTATTTCTTCTTTCGGGTTAAAGTAAATTAAGCGAGTGATATAACATTTAAAAGAGCGGCAAGTGTATCACTAAATTCGCTAACTTTTGGAAATCCATTTAAAAAGTGCCTAAAAGTATGCAATGGAATTTGTGTAGGTCGAAAATCCAAGGTCAATTGCTGTTTTTAGCATGGATATTGTTAATAAGGTCGCTCGGGACAAAGTTAAGTTCCCCCGGAAGCCAATTTTTGGTCCGTCGTGATGCCTTTTGAAAAACAGGAGGCTTAGGTAGGTAAAGGGAATAAGGCTGGGAGCCTGGGGGAAGAAGGAAAGCTTCCTAGGTCAGCCCAGCGGTTTTGTTGGTCTGTAAGTGTCCTTAAAACCAGCCGGCGGAGGCTGCGGGACTGCCCAGTTCCGTAAAGCTGTATTTCTTTCGTTGAAGTGCAGGGCAGTAGCAGAGGAGATTCCATTTCTTCCTCGTTGTCACAACTATATACCGTGATATCCCCAGTCACCCAGACAGCATACTTCTGTAGGCCACTCTTGAATTATTTCTTTTCTACTCACCGCACTTGTTCCTCCAGCTCCTTGACGTTCTGCTCCAGGGAATGACGTTTCTCCTGGCAATCCTTCAACTCGTACTCCAACTTATAGGCTCGCTCCGTTTTACAGTCCAATTGATGCTGTAAAAAAAAGGGTTAAATGTGTTTATTAGTTGCTAAATTCTAGCTTTAGCAATCAGTGATGCCGCAGCAATAGCTCTGGATATAAAATCAATCAATAAGACGTCAAAAAGTAAGTAAATTAATATTTTAGGAATAAAATGCATGATCAATTTGCTATTTTCTTAAAGTATTTCTTCCAAAAGAACACCCTTACAAATGGTTTGAACTCTAAAGCCTCTCCTTTATCTTTACCCACCAAAAGTGTATCCTTTTCATGCTCCAGTGATATATAGGTCTGCCGCAAAACTCCTATTTCCGTGCGGAGCTGGGTGACTTCGTTGCGATTGGACTCCCGACTGGAGTCCAAGGTGCTGGCTCGCACATCCGCCGATTGGCGATGGCGCTCGGCCACCAGCAGCTTGCTCTGCAGCTCGGTGATGATGCGTTCATTCTGCTCGTTAAGCATGCTGTGGGGATAAATAAGCATTATGAGTCAGATACCAAAGAAGAACCAATGGATACCTCACCTTATCTGACTGTTTTCCTCCTTCAGATGGTCGTATTCAGATTGCAGGGAGGCCAGGCGTTGGCGCATCTGCACCAGATCCTCCTTAAGCAGCACTAGGTTCGTTTCCGTTGGAATGCGGGCGGAGTTGAGCTCTCGCTTATCGCGCTCGAGTTGCCGCAGTCGATCGTTTAGCTCCTCATTGCGTATGCGCATAGCGTTCAGCTCTTCGGCATGGAGCTGGACGTTGCTTAGCTGCTTCTCCCTCAGCGTATCCCGTTCGCAGCGCACACGTTCCAGCTCGGATCTGGCACAGTCCCGCTCACGCTCCACCCGGCCAATGGCGGCCTGTACGCAGTCACTGCGATTGCTATCGGCGGCGGTAGATGGCCGAGAGGAGGCGGAAGAGGAGGCAGCGCTCGCTGGCGGCAGAGTCTCATACTGCACGCTCTTTTGCGACGAGAACTGCAACTTGCTGCTGCCAGGGAATAGCTCCAGTCGCAGAGCTCGCAGCTCTTCGTCCTTGGACTTGATCTGGGCATGCAGAAAGGCAATTTCCGACTCTGAACCGGACTTGCTCATCAGGCGCAGATACTCCTTCTGGAAGAAGTCGCGCTCCGATGTGAGGCGGATCTTCTCCTCGTCCAAAGTGACACTGCTGGCTTGGTTTTGATCTCTCAGCTCTTTTTCCAGCTCCAGAATCTTGGCTTGCAGTTTGCTTAGCTTCTTCTTGTGCTTCTCATTGGTGGCCTCCAGTTCCTCCTCGCGGCGGGTGAGCAGATTCAGACGTTCGTTGAGATTATGCTTGTCACTTTGGCTCGAGGCAAAGCCACCACCGGGTAACCGCTGATTCTGTGCCCTTTGCAGGTGCTTTATGTCCAGTTGCAGCTGCCTCAGCTCCTGCTCCTTGGCTTCGATCTCCGCGTTGGCCTGCTGCTCCACCTGCAGGGCAGCCTCCTTCAACTCCTCCAGTTGGGTTTGGAGCTTGCGCTTCTCCTCCTCCAAAGCCAAGGCCCGCTGCATGGCGTCGTGCATCTTGTCCTGGAAATCACGCACCTGCAGCATCAGTTCGCTCTTCTCGCGCTGCAGCAGATCGATGTCCTGCGAGAGGGCGCCATACTCCTTGTAGCAGCAATCCTTGGCCAAGGCGGCCGGCGGTCGTCCGCCCGCCAACATATCATTCAGGCGACGTATCTCCCGATTCCTGGCCTCCACTTTGCGCTTATAAAACTCCAGTTGTTCGCCGGCCGAAATGAGATCGTTCTGTAACTTGTCGAGCTCCTCTTGGCCGCTGGTCTGGGTGACTGTCACGCCGCCATCCTTGGCGGTTGTGGTGGTTTTTTGGAAAACACCAGCATTGCATTTTGTGCACTTCAAGGTGGAGCTGCTGGTGCCCAGGACAGTGGGCAGCACATTGACGGAACGGACTGTACTTATAAAGGGTTTCTTGGCTGGAAAGGAAGGAAGGGGGAAATACGAAGTTAGAAAAACGGGAGAAATATGAATTTTTGACCTACTTTGACGATTAATCCCTGTCTGCCCTCTCTTGGCGGCGGTGGAAGAAACCATTTGCTTGGAGAGCACAGCATCTAGTTGGTTCTGAAGGCCCACATTATGGCTCTGCAAGTGCTGCCTGTCCGTCTCCAGGTTCCGGATCTTGCGCTCAGATTCTACAGAAGAGTTCAGAGATTTAAAGACCAATAAAAGTACGAAATCGATGGCCACTCTTACCGCACAGGCGCAGCTCATAGTCCTCCCTGTCTCGCAGGAACTGCAAATGGAGTTCGTTGCACTCGGCCAGCAGGCGGGAGTTGTCGCACTTGTACGGCTCAACGCCCAGCTCCCAACAGGTCTTGTCCTGGGAATGCGCCACAACAAAAGGAGTGCTTAGCAACCATGGTAATTGGAGCAAACCGATATGTACAAACCTCCAGAAGAGCCGCAACCTGCTTTTTGGTGTCCCTCAGACATTCCGTCGTCTTGATCAAATCGCCAAAGATCGCCTGGACAAGCGGAATGGCCAGCACTGGTAGGGTCTGAGTGAAGCCCATAATGTCCAGCTTGGAGCGCAGATCTTTGAAGTCACCATCGTTGAAATTCATGGGTGTGGGGGCGGGGGTAAAACACAAAAATAAAAGCCTTACAAAACTTTACAAAACACGCAATAAATAAACAAATCGGCGCCGCCAAGAGTCAAACCGAATCAGTGTGACCGTAACTGGATAGCTGAAATATACCAACTGGTTTTGTTGAAATACCTAAAAAATACCACTGGAACCGAAACAGTGTTGGTTAAGGACCAGGGACCGTTGTTTTTAAATTTTAATTCAAATCAATTTTAGTTTAGAATCTTTAGTACTCTTTATTCTCTTTATTCTGAATCGAAAAAAATACAGTCTTTTCCAGAAGCTTGACAAAAGAACTCACTCAACAACAAAACAATAAAAGTTTTTGAACATAAATGGCGCCTCGTTGTCAGAGATAAAATTGCGTTCTGGCTTCTCCGAAGAAAATGGATTTGTAGTCGGTGGCAGGACAACGTTAATGTGACGATTCGATTGATTGACGAAGTGCACCAGATCCAGGGGTGCCTCATATTTTGTATAGGAGGTAACCACAACCGGACACTTTATATTGAGTGCGGCCTGAATCGTATCTGGCCAAGTATCCTCCAGAGCGTATCCGGTGGATCGATAAAGACCCGAGTTGAAGAAGCAAACTAGAAGAAGATGAAGTTAAAAATTAATTTAAAAAGTATTATTTCTGGACTCACTTAAATTTGGTGGCAAAAACTGTGACTCCTTGCAGTAGTCGTGATACAAGCGATTCTCAAAGTGATAATTAACCGTCCTTTTGGCCCTTCTGCATAGGGGACAACATCTGAAAGGAAAATGGGATTTAATGCTTCCCTAAAAACTGATAAAATCTCCAATATCTCACTTGATCTTCTTTAGCTGCTCAAAGGAAATATTATTTGGATTGAGTTCGGGTCCAATAAACACCACATTAAGGGTCTTTACAGCCGGCATTATGTGAAGCAGGAAGAGTTCCCACTTTTGCAGTATATCCACCTCGAATTCGATTTCGGCGCCAATTAAGTGAAGAGTTAGCTCCTCACAGTCCCTCAGGCGCTCGCAGAGCTTCAGGGCAAACCAGGCAGTCAGGGGTCCAGTGGATACCTGGGTAAGGGCAGCGTACTCGCACTCATTGGTGACATCTTTAAGAGGGGAAAAGTTTGAAAAATATATGTAAAAATATTCTGATCCCCGCTACTCACTAAAATTGAGCTTCTTCATCATGTGCCTGGTGTTGGAGCAGGCCATGGGCAGTTCCTTTAGCACCTTGTTCGGCAGCGATGGCTCCAGCCTGCCAAACTTGGCCTGAAACATGACAAAGGCCTTGAAGAGGCGATAGGAGCCACACCACTGGGCATGCTCCTTGCTGAGATGCTCGGGCCTATCCCTGCAAAAGGCCACCTCGCCGCAGCCGCCGCAGATGGACAGACGCTTGAGGCGATGCTCCCGGCACTTGGACTCGCCGCAAATCAGGGGAAACAGCAGCAGTTCCTGTTCCGTGGCCGAGAGCTGGCGATTCATCTCCTTCTCCACCTGACGGATGCACACGATCCGGTACGAGCGGAACTGCTCGGCACTGAAGTCGCCGCACTTGTAGAAGATCTCGTGACCTGGATTCGCGCACCGATAATTGGCCATTAGTGGTGATTTATGGTTCGCTGACAGCGGCTAGACCAAGAGTCTCTCCTCACCTTTGTGGTCCACCGTTTGGCGCAAGGCATAGCAGAGCTGGCGGTGCTCCTGGTCGTCCCGCATGTGGCCGCCACTGCAATAGTAGCTAAGGCCACAGCGGGAGCAGGGCATACGGTTCTGGCCACACAGATCCGATTTGCAGAACTTTAATGGACTTTAATGTTAAGATATCTCTATATGAAAGATAATACCACCTACTTACATTGCATAACGAGGCCATGAAGTATTGCCTGGGCTTGTAGATGTACTCAATGTACTCGGCCTCGTCATCTGAGGACTCCACATCGCTTGGCGGCGCCTGGCTAAAAAGCTTTCCAAGGTTGCTAAATAGCGCTGCTGCGGGAGATTCCCCCGATCCTACGTTTGGGCATATAATGTATAAAATATATATTTAAAAATACATTTGGTAAGTGAAACCGAGACCAACAACCAACCCTTTTGCAATTTGCTGCCCAAGCACTTGAGCAGTTCGTCCACTTCATCCGCCTTCACTTCCCTCGAAGATTTTCCGGCTGTTATTGTGGTTTGAATTTTCTTAATGGGTTCTGGAGATTTATTTTTCTTAATTTCATCAGTTTTGGCTTCCTTGGAGGGCTTTGCTATTGCAGGTAGAAGAGTTTTAGTTGTGTCTTCTGGTTCCCTGACGGAATTTCCATTAGTTTTGGCCAACAATTTTCTACGCAACAATTGTTGTATAAATTTAATGGTTTCGCTTTCTTTGGAGTTTTCCAGTTTAGAGGGATCACTTTTTGATGAAGTTTCTAACTGGGAGGGATCACTTTTGGGAGAAGTTTCCTTAGCACTTTTCTCGGGTGAGGGATCACTTTTATAAGGAACTTCCACTAGAGTTTCTGGCGCTCCTGGACCCTCATCCTGTCCCTTATTATTACACTTATTCCTTGGTCGATTCCTTATCCTTGGCTTCTTTTTGTGATACATTTTGCAAATGGCAATTAGTTCTTTATTTTTATGGCCGAAATTACCTAGAGCACGTAACTCAATTGAACGAACAATGAAGAATGCGCATTGTTCGTGGTTTTTGAGATTATAGCGATTCTTCTGCTCCGATTCAATTGGCCAGCCGCCATCTCATCTCAACGCTGCTCCTCGCCCAAATGTATGCCCTGTCTTATTTATCTATTTTTGTAGAGCACACGGGCCTGCCTCTGGGCTGACAACGCCAGCCAGCCGGCCAGCCGGCATCTGAATCCGTCCGCATGGGTTGGGCGCGTTGCGAGGAATAATGCACGAAGAGTACCGCGTACCACAAGTTTGATTAATTAGCCGCTTAGCTTACTAATTGCGTCAACAAGCAGAGCAGAGAATTACAATAAAAGCTCCTCGGCTCCCCGCTCGGTGTTCTCTGAAGAGTATTTCATTGTCACAAAAAAAAAAGCAAGGAACAAGTGCTCTTATTAAAAAAATGTTGTACTCTTTAGTTTTAACTCAACTTTTTTAATGAAGAAATTAATTTTAATGTTTATGTTTATATAGTAATTAAATTAATTTTCCTAATTTCATTTCAGAATTTAAAAAAATATTTATAAAAGAATAGAGTAACTCTTGTTAAATTAATGATATAATATTTTCAATATTATAATTGGCTAATGTTTTGCGACCTATATTTGTTATATGACTTTCTTGACTTGGGAATTTTTTTCTGCTGGCCTCTTAACATTATAATTTGCATGGTTTTTGCAAAGAGTGCTCCTGAAATTCCCAAGTACAAGTTCGGTGAGACGCTAGACGCAAATTAGTACTGACAAGGCCCTCGGCTAGGGCCGAAACCATTGCATGCTGCTTGTCATCGGACAAAGATCTGTGTGTGCTCGGACATAGTGAATGGATTTATGTGGATTTAATCAGCCAACTAGACGACGACCGCTCAGATTTTTGTCTATATTTTTAAGTAATACTCACCAAACCCTCATACCCTCAAGGAAAAATTAGAAAATCTTAGCACAACAAATTTTTTTCTTGTCTTAGAAAAAACCATAAAATTTCCCACAAAAAAATCCCAAATAAAACGCCAACGTTTGGAATTTGTTAATATTTTTATCTAAAAAATAGATATATATATGGATAAGGTGGTAATTGCTTACTTACATGCCCCATGTTTCTTTTTTTTTAGCTAAATATTGTTTAAATTTAGATAATCTGCTCTTGACTAAACAGAATATAAGGAAGTTAAATAGGGAGAGAGATTATAAACTATGTTTATTTATTAGTAATTCACTTTCGATGAAGAAGACACACGCGAGGCTATACACACATAAGGGTGCGTCGATTATAATAAATTCAAAAACATATTCATAGCCAAAGAGGAACAAGAATAAACCATGGCATTATTTAAAAAAGGGTTAAGTTTGTTTTAAAACTTGTGACAAATTAAAATATATTACAAGGAAATATGTGTTCAAACATATTACACTCATATGTATTCATTGCAGAACATGATTTGATTTGATTTGATTTTTATTTGCCTTCCTAACGCTACAAGTTTAAAAAACTTATAAATTAGTGCGCTAGTCACATGCTTTTATATAAAATCAAAGGTTAAGTTCGTTAGTTATGCATTATATAAGTTTGACACATAACTTAAGATAAGAAATGAATAACATTTTACCAAATTTTGTATCTTACAAAATAAAGCTAGCAAATAAAAGTTTAAAGGTTTTAGTCACAATCAAAAGAAGTCTCGTTTAGGAACTCTTTGACTTAAATTAGTCAAAAATATTTCAGATGTTGGACTTAAATATGAAGGTTACAGCTTGACTCTCAATATGTAAGGGCCTAACTAAATCGTCCTCATAATGTTGTCATTGAAAGAGCAGCTAAGAACACTCAACCAAATTACCAAAAAGAAGGGAATCGAAGTCATATGCCGCAAAAATATGATATTTACGAGCTGAGCTTAAAAACAAAAGCTAAAAAAAAGCGAGGAACTCTGCCTTGAGGATAAAATCTATATTTAAATCGACGTCACCCTATTCCTTATACACAAAAAGCGTATCTTAAACAAGTAAAGGTCAAGCATCGGTATCAGTTCATTAGGAAAAAACTTTTTATTCGTGGCCATTGGTGGGGGCAACCCCACCGCAGGCACCTTCTCCATCGGAAGTGCTGGAGCTGCCATTGCAGCCATTCGAAAGCCCGCTCCTGGGCGTGCTGGGTAACTTCAGGGACCTCAGCGACTTCGTGGCACCGGCCAGGCCAACGACACTCTCCTCCTCATCCGACGAGGCATCGGACAATTGGCGCGGAGACAGGCGACAGCCACGCTGAATATATTGCGTCAAGCGATCCACAGAGGCCAGGATCAGGCCGAGGAAGGGAGGTGAGGGCTTCAGGGGCCGGGACAAGTACTCCGGATGATATTGGGTGGCCACGAAATACGGATGTCCACTGAGCTCGATGATCTCCATGCGGGTCTTGTCCTCATCTGTGCCCACAAAGCGCATGCCCTGCTCCTCCAAGCGCGGTACATACTTGGGGTTAACCTCATACCGATGCCGATGTCGCTCCTCCACGGTCTTGGGATTGCCATACAGCTGACGTATCACACTGGGGCCCTCGGAGAAGACGGTCGTTCGCTTGCCGAGACGCATAGTGCCACCCAACTGGCCCGTATGATGCTCCGGCATATCAATGACCAGCGCATTGGCCGTATTGGGTTCGATCTCCGTGGTATTGGCGTCCTTCAGGCCAAGTTTGCTGCGTGCGAACTCAATAACTGCCGCCTGCAGGCCCAAACAGATGCCCAGGTACGGCTTTCGATTCTCTCGCGCCCACTGGCAGGCCCGAATCTTGCCCTCCATGCCCCGGGAACCAAAGCCACCGGGCACTAAGATGCCATCGCTTTCGCATAGCTTTTGCCACTCCTTGTGATACTGGCTGGGCTCCGATTGCTGAGTTTCCTCCTCCAGCTGGCACGATTCAATGAAGACCAGCACCAGCTTGCGATTGACCGCCAAGGCGGCATGTTGCAGGGCCTTCACCACGGATGCGTAGGAGTCTGTGAACTTGGTGTACTTGCCCACAATGGCTATGGTTACCTCGCGGCGAACGGTCTCTGTGCGGCGAGCCAAGTCCCGCCATTGCTGCAGGCATCTGTAATTAAGGTTCAAGATTAATATTTGTCAGGGGAACCCCCCATCAGGTTGGCAACTCACTTGGTTCTCTTGCTCATATCAATGTTGAGCTGCAGCCGCTCGTTCAGATACTCAATCACACCGTTCTGCTCCATCAGCAGTGGGACGTGATAGATAGAGTTCAAGTCATGGATGCAGATCACCTGATCGGGACCCACATGACAAAAGTTGCTTATCTTCTCCTTGACCTCCAGACCGATGGGCTTCTCCGATCGGCAGACTATTAAGTCGGGACTCAGGCCGCAACCCCTCAATTCCCGCACCGAACTCTGTGTGGGCTTAGTTTTGGGCTCGCCCGTTGCCTTGGGCAGCGGCACCAGCGATACATGGGCCAGGCAGAAATTCTCGCGCTTGACGCGGAACTGAAATTGACGGAAGGCCTCGACAAAGGGCATGCCCTCGATATCGCCGATGGTTCCACCCAATTCCACAATGCACACCTGCGGCTTCGATGAGCCCTGGACAGGTGTTTGGGCCACGCGCTCCACCCACTCCTGGATGGCATCCGTGATGTGTGGGACAACTGTGTGGGGGGAAAGTAATGTAAGCTTTGTAAGCTAGAAATTGTATTCCTACTCACCCTGAACGGTTTTGCCCAAGTACTCGCCGGTGCGTTCCTTTTCAATGACCAACTGGTAGATCTTTCCCGTAGTTATATTGTTATCCCGATGCAGCGTGATGTCCAGAAATCGTTCGTAGTTACCCAGATCCAAGTCCACCTCGGCGCCATCTTCCAAGACGTAAACTTCACCTGAGATTAAAGAAATGTTACAAATATTAGTCAGACTCTTGAGTTTACATAAACCCTTTTCTTTCCCAGAAATATTTAACTCTTTTCTCAAATCTTCAAATCTTTACAATCTTTTGTTTTATTTCCAAGGTAATTATTGTGCTTAGGCGTAAATGGCGCACACTCCCAAGCTTTCCTTGGAGTGCGCGCTCAACTAGAAATCGAATCAAAAGTGGCATGGCATGACGGACACAAACTAAGCATAATCCTTACGGTCTAACCTACTACTACTGGGAGTATGTATGTACAGTCTTCGGCTTATTCTAGACATATATGTAGCTCTACTTGGACTCCTCGAGATCCTCCTTGTAGAGCTCCTTGAATATGAGCTTTTGTATCTTGGTGCGTATGCGCAGCTTCTGGGCAGCCGTCAGCTGCTTCATATACGGATGCAGGCTCAACAAGTAGTGGTAGTCATCGTCCTCGGGCACCATTGGCGTGTCCATTGTCGAGGAGCCATTGAAGTTGCTATCCTCGGAGAGACGTGGCCGCTTCAGCTTGAGGGCGGGTATCAGTCCATTGGCGTACGAGTGTTGAGTGAAGCTAAGGTGCTCTGCAGCCGCAGATCCTCCCACTGGGGCAGCGGATGATCCAAAGTCCTCGTTGCGCTCCTTGGCCGCATAAGTGGCCAGCGGATGGTGTGCCTTGTTGTACAGCGGAGGCGGCGATACGGATCTCTTGCCCATGGCTATTGGGGTGCCGCCATTGGAGCAAACAGAGGATGCGGATGTGGTGGTTGCGGGCGCTAGAACAGCTGCCGGTTCGGGTTGTTGGACCTGAGCGGATGTGGTCGTCACCACTGGCGGCGGCGAGCAGTGGGCTGCCGGTGGTTCCACCAAATGCATTTGCAGTGGCAATGGCACTTGAACCGGCAGCTGCTGCTGTGGCGGCGGCTTCGTGCTGAGATCCTCTGCCTCCTTCTCCGCCAGCTCTAGAAGCTGAGCCCGCAGTAGTCCCGCCTTGAGCAGAGCGTGCTGATGAGCCTCCTCCTGGGCCTTCAAAGCGCCGGTGGCCAGCGGCGTAGTGCTCACTTGGTTCATTTGATGGGCAGCCGGCGGCGTGGGCATTGCATCCTCCATTGTGGTGGCCTGGCTGGCATCCCCGTCCGCCTCCGCCTCCGCTTCCATGTCTTCCTCCTCCTCGTAATCCTCGTCGCTGTCCTGCAGTCGGCGAATCAGGCCATTGGTTAAGTCCGGCTCCACCACGGTCTTCTCACAGTCCTCGCTCTGTTGGTTGAAGTAGAAAGACTGATCCTGCTCATTCTTCGGCAGCCTATGTCGCATGTGATCAGCTGGAAATGGGAGCGAGTTAGATATGTAATGCGATGTTAAATAAGAAGTACAACCCACTTAGGAACAACAAGGCGTAGTAGTGCAGCCACTTGGACTCGAAGGTAGCCGGATCCACCATAAAGTCACCGTTATCTGCTCGCGGTATTCGCTTGTACTCGACCCGGAAATTGTCCCGCAATCCCTTCCACTTGGCCTTGAGCACGATCTCTGAGAGAGAGAGAGAGTGGGGGATTAACGAGAGCGATAGAGAGACCATTGCCAGTGTTGCCAACTTAGATATTTTTACCCTTGCAGAGGGTATTATAGTTTTGCCATGAAATTAGCAACGCAGTGAAGGAGGCATCTCCGACCCCATACAGTATATATATTTTTGATCAGCATCACCAGTCGAGTCCGTCTGTCTGTCTGTCTGTCCGTCTGTCTGTCCGTCTGTCTGTCCGTCTGTCTGTCCGTCTGTCTGTCTGTCTGTCTTTCCGCCTGTCTGTCCGTCTGTCTGTCCGTCTGTCTGTCGATTTCTACGTGAACTAGAACTCTCAGTTTTTGAGCTATCGGGCTGAAATTTTCAGCATAGTCTTATTTCTTTAGCACGCAGTATATCAAAAATCGGACAACTATATCCTATAGCTGCTATAGGAATGTTGGCGAAATTAATGTAAAAAAATGTTTAACTTTTTTGTTTTTCAACGTATATTAATCACTTTTAAGATAAAGCAGTTTTTTACGGTTATAGAATTACAGTTTTAATTTCATTAAGATCAGACAACTATATCATATAGCTGCCATAGAAACGATCGGTCGATTTAAATGAAAATGTAATATTCTACATGTAAAATTTAAAATTTACAAAATGTACATACATAATTTTATATTTTTTCACTATTACCAAAATGAATCGATTTTCAATAATCCAATTGCAGACTGCAAGGGTATACAAACTTCGGTTTACCAAAGTTAGCTTTCTTGTTTTCCTTTGAGTTGGCAACACTGTCGAAAGGACCAAACTCCTTTATGGCCATATGCTTACGAATGTGCTACTTACTCGGTAACTTGTGCGCTCCGCTTAACTCGTCCCACATCTGCTCGAGGAAGGCTTTGTTGCAGTGGAAATTGCGATTCCAGATGGCCGGACGCTCCTCGATGTCGTGAATGAACTGCTCCACATTGAGCACAATTGTAGACTTTTTTGGCGCCATCTTCTCCAAACGTGGCCCGATATCACTGTCTTTGTCTCACTTGCACTTGGCTTGATGCACCGCCGACCCTGCTGATTGCTGTTTCACTTGTCCGTCAGCCAGCTAACGGTGAATGCCAAATGCATGCTCAAATAGCACACGGCACCCTCACCAACGCCAATACCATCACACACAGAGAGAGAGCACTGAGAGGATGAAGAGCATTAGGCTTTGGTCTCACCCCCTTCGTCCGGCTCCCACCCACACCATCACAGTTAGCTGCGATCCGTGACCATCAATGGATGCTCTCTAACACCAACCACAACAGCAACAACAACAACGACAGCAACAAACTTAACACAATAACTTCATTAAGATTCCTTCCTTGGGCTTGGGCCTAGGCCCAAAACAAGCCGGGCGAGCGACAGGAAATGCTGCTCTGCGCCGTTCGCTTTGCTCTCCATTGCTGCCATCTCTCCCCAGTTCCTTCATCTCTCTCCAACAAGACGAGGCGCAGGCAGGAAAGAAGCAGCAAAATCAAATTATAAACACGCCAGGCCAGCGACAGCGGGACAGAGAGACAGACGGCGACGACCGAGAGACCAGCCAACGGTTACTCCATGAGCCTGCCTGGCTGCCCTGCTCTGCCTGTGCCTCTGCCTGACCCCCTTCCTCACTTCCTCAACCGCATCGAGCACACTTGGAGAAAAAAGATTAAATACAGTTCGCAAATGGTGGAAAATAATACGTACTTTAGATATTGGTCATAACATAAGAATAAAATCCTTTCCGCTAACATACCCAAACTTTTTTAATAATAACTAATAAGACATTACTTACACCCAGTTTCCCCCAGTGCAGCGTCTGGCCCCAGTGCATCGGTTAAGTTTGTGTGCGTGTGCAAGTAAGTGTGAGTGAGTCAGGCGCAGGCGGCGGCGGCATTCAGTCAGTCATGCAAAAATGTTTGCCGTGCACAGAGTGCGAAATACTAAAAACGGCAGCGTGTGGAGTGTGGAGACAGCCGACTGCGGATTGTGGGGAGAACTGGCATGTTGGGGGGTAGCGGGAGCGGATGTAGAGGCACAGGCCGAGCCAGGCCGGGCACACACATATATATTCCAGCGAGCAAAAGCAATTTCTGGCGGCAGCTACAGCCACAGCTATAGCTATTGCTGCAGGCAGCAGGCAGCAGACAAGAGACCAGAGACCAAGCCAGACAAATAATGCGTCACGTTGCGCAGTCGTTAAATTTTCGTTTTCGTCGTTGCCGTTGCCGCCGTTGCCGTTTTTATGGGCAAAAACTGCCGGCGACAGTGGCGTTGTTGTTGTTGTTGCTGTTAGGTGAGGAGCAGGAGGGTAGGGTGAAAAGCTGGCCCAGCTGCTGTCGAGGTGCTCGAGCTTGGTGGCTCTGGCTCCTCTGCTTCTGCTGCCAGCCAAGAATTTCACAAGTTTCGACCCGCCGTGGAAAGTTATGAGGCCTCGCACACTCCTCTAAACTGGAAGCTGGCTGGGAAATTGGCAGCTAAGTGGACTAACATTGGAGATTTGGAAATCACTTCCTTAACTTTGATTTCCCGCACAGTGGAGAGATTCCTCAGCTTAGCGGGTAGAGCAACCAGATAAGACTATGCTCCTCGACTATTTATAGGTCAGATCTTGGAATAAAGGCGATGTATTGATCAAGGAGAGAGAAGAGAGCGATTTCCATTGATAGCTGGAAGTCTTCCTCTTCGGACTTAACCCATTGGAGACCGCAATTACAAATAACCAATAGGTTTCAATAAAGAATGGGCTCTAAATATATTTTTGAATAATATTTTCTTTATTAAAAGACTGACTTCTATTTTTACTTCAATTAAATATAGTTCAGAAAGGTCTATCTTTCATACTTGTTAGACTGCATTTCCTAGCTTACTAGCATTTTTAACTTGTCCTTAATGGGTTAAATGCCTGCTTGCTTGTACGCACCTCGAACAGCTTTAAAATTTTGCCCGATTCCTTTTCCCTCCCATTTTCTGCATCTGCTTCTTTCCCGTCATCTTTAGATGCTCCCCACCTCTTCTCCATTCTTTTCTTTCTCCATTCTTTCCTTTCGCGCCTATAACTTAAATGTTAGCCCCACTCCCCTCGCTTTAACTGTCATTGAAATTAGCTCGGAAATGAAGAGCAAAGGAAGAGGAGTCAATAGGCTCATGAGATGGGGGGGAGTGAGGAAGGGATCAAACTATACGGTTGTTGTTGTTGCTCTATAAAATCAATAAAACACGCACACATATGCGTGGCTTCCATTCGCACACACACCCACACATGTAGGCAAAATTAGCGCGCCAGGAGGCGCAACTAACGGTGAATGTGGGTGGCCCGGTGGGTGGTCGTGTATTACCGCCAAGTTTATAATAATCGAAAAGTTTTGCGCTCGGACAGCGGCCCCGCATATATTCCGTTTTCCGTTATATCCCGAGAGCGTGGCGTGGCGTTTCACGAGCGAGAACAAGCGAGAATCCGAACTCGAACTCGAAACCGAAACCGAATTGCGAATTCCGAATTCCGAACCAAAAGGCGAACCACTGCTGATTGCAGTCAGCTTACAACTGAAATTGAAAATTCAGCAGAGCAAAGTGCGAAGCGCCGCCGCTGCTGCTGCTTTTGCTGCTGCCGCCGCGGCTGCCATTTGCCGCCGTTGACGCGCCGCCACCGCCGCCGCACAGTCCGCGCTGCCCCCGCCGTCACTTCCACACATCCACTGCCACTGCGACAGGCTGCAGCCATCCGCCATCCGCCATCAGCCATGAGCCGTGAGCCAACAGGCAGGGCAGCACAGGCCGTGTTGTATTCAGGCCCGGGTCCAAGCCCCCCAAAAGCCAAGCGAGCCATAGCCGTAGCCAGAGCCAGAGCCAGCCAACAAAACGTGCCAACTAGCGGCGGCAGCTGAAACGACGCCAGCCAGCCAGCCAGCCAGCCAACAGCCACCAGAGCAGCAGCAGGCAGGCAGGCAAAATAATATAAGAAAAAAGAAAAAAGTACTAAAGTAAAGCCTGCTAGAAGAGAACGAAGATGGGAACACCCTATTCATTAGCATGGGCAACTGCAATCTGGAGTTTCTGCTCAATGGGATTTAAAAATCTCTCTAAAACCGGCCTTAAGTCAGCACAACGTCACACGTACATTATTTTTTAAGAAGCATCCCCTACAGAGACATCAAAACTAGCCTCTGAAATCAGTAAGTTAATCAAACTAAGATTTCACAGCAGAATTTCAACTCGTATCGTAAGGTCATACCCTGATCCACAAATCGCAATGCCCGACTTAAAGGAGAGGGCATGAGAAGCGCACACTGAAACGCAAAAAACGCCAGCGAGGAGGCCCAGGCCATCCAGTCATCTGGCGGGGCGGACGGGGAGTGTCAAGGGGATGGGGAGCAGGGCGCAGTCAGCAGGCTGGCACAGGCAGTTCCAGCAGGCGAGAGCCAACGCCAAAGCCAAAGCCACGCCACAAGCTTTTGCTTTTGCCGGCGCGACACACACACACACACACACATACATACTTTCATACATATATAATGTGTGCGCAGGAGGATGAGGAGGTGGACGGGGGGTTTTGGGGATGTGGAGAAGCGCGCACAAACGCTAAAAACGGCCGCCGCCATTTGCTTCGCTCTGCTCTGCTCACAGCTCACTGCTGGTTGCCTGCTGCTGCTGGTTGCCTGCTTTTGTTGTTGCTGTTGCTGCTGCTTTTGGGCATATTATTGCCGGCTATCCAGCACACGCACACTTACACTTACACTCGCACAGGCAGAGAGAGCCAGCCGCGCTGTCTGTGTGAGTGAGGTGGAGCCGGTGGCTTGCTCTCCTCGCGGTCCTCCTGTCGCCGCCGCCTCCTTCTTCCTTCTCCGCACGTCCTCTGCTTCCGCTGCTTCTGCTGCCTACTGCATGCGCGCAGCAACGACAATCAACGCGCGGAAACGAGCGAGCGCTAGCTAGCGAGCGAAAAGCATAAACCATGAAGAGAGAAGAGGTGGAGGAGGGGCAGTGGGAGTGTGGGTGGAAGAGGGCAGGAGCTGGCGTGAAGAGGAGGCTCGTTAAAATCACGCGACAGGAGGCAGAAGCGGCAGCAAACGAAGAGGCAGCAGCAGAAACGGCAACAGCGGGGGCGGTGCAACAAAAGCCGGGCAAAGCGAATCGATGTGAATTTGGCTGCGGCTCCGGCTCCGGCTACCGCTCTTCTCTTCTCTGCCCTCCCTGGGCTCCGGCGCCCGTCGCTCAGACACGACAAGTGTGAGCTGGCGGGAAGAAGGTGGGGAAATTAAAACGGCACTGTGGCAGAGTTTCCACCCTACCGGCGCGGCAGGGTGGCCAACCAGGCCGTAATATAATGAGGGACAAAAGTGCGATTGGCCAGCAGCCCCGAATTTTATTTCTTACAATTAAGCTAACGAACACCAGAACTCTTCCAGAATAAGATCTCTGGCTACGAAATAGTCCCAATTATATTATCAGGGGTATCTCAACTATAGTATTGTTAACTTTTGGGCGCCATTATGATAACTGTGCCCATCTTGAATAATTCGAAAAACGTTTGAAAACGAAAGACATTTTAAGATTCATAAAAGTCCCCATGAGATTTAGGCGTCTCCGGTATGATCTCATAATCGGCCCTGAGATCCTACAAATAATTTAGTTGCTGACGATAAAGTACTACTCGACTAGAGGTTAATTATACCCGGTACCCATAGGGTACAAGGGTATTATAAGTTAGTGCCAACCGAGAATGTATGTAACAGGCAGAAGGAGAAATCTCCGACCCTATAAAGTATATATATTCTTGATCAGCGTCACTAGCCGAGTCGATCTAGCCATGTCCGTCTGTCCGTTCGTCCGTCTGAAACAACAGATCTCAGAGACTGTAAGAGCTAGACTTACCAAATTTAGTGACAACATTTGAATCTGTGGCACGCAGATCAAGTTTGTTTTAAAATTTGGCCACGCCCACTTCCGCCCCCGAAAATCATAAAAAACGGTATATAGGCTATAGGCGTGATTTTCGGCTTAAAGTAAGCAACATTTGTCTGTGTTGGGTGTTGCTCAACATGTTCCTAGCAACATTTGTCTCTTTTGAGTGTTGCTCAACATGTTTCTAGCAATATTTGTCTTCATTTGTCAACATTTTCTTTTTTCCATGTTAATTTTATGTTTAATTTCACCCACAATGCTTTGGGTACCGGGTATTTCACAGTAGACAGTAGACAATAGCCGTAGTCCTATAGGACACAAAGAAGATCTATGTATTCACTATAAAATCACCTATACTTTGGAAACTTTCAACCTAAATTCGATACCAGAAGTTATCCATGCTGGAAAGGAAGATAGATTGGAAGTTTCTTATTTTCCTTGCTCGTCAAAATAATTACTTAAAGCGATGCGTAGGCAATGCTTAAAGTGGGGAAGCTTTTGACCAGACATACGATTGAAGCTTATGAAGCCATAGAACACACGGACGCATACACGGACACGTGCGGGCCCATCAGTAAACTTTACTGTGGGGCTAGAGGTGTGGAGGTTGGCAGCCACTCAGCCTCAAACGCCAGCTACGCGTAGCAACGGTCACATCCTGCTGGAGAGCTGGATAGCTAGAGAGTTGGGGAGCTGGAGAGCAGCCACAACGGAATGGTATTTTCCATTTAATTTTTGCACACAAACACACGCACGCACCCGCTGGCATATGTATACGATTACAGTGAAACTAACATTGACTAACATTGAGCGATCTTTACTTCAAGATACTTATACCAAACTATAATATCTAGATTTTCTACTGGTGTTCCACTTTCCTAGATTTCTCGACTTGATATCTCGACTATATCATTTATGTTATGTATGTATGTTATGTCAGGAAGGTTCCACTGTACTTAGCAGCACACGCACTGGGCAGCGCAGGAGCATGAGGAAGTGAAGAGGAAGAGACGCAGGCAGAGGTGGTAGCAGCAGCAGCAGCAGCAGCAGCTACAACAACAACAACAGCAGCAGAGGCCCAAGCATTATTGTCGTAGCGAAACGTGAGCGTAACGAATGCGCAAGCAGAAAGGCAGCAACAAAGCAAATGCAGGCCAAAAAGGAGGTGCAAAAAGGGAAGTTGAGAGGCGGCGTCGCAAAGGGGGGATCGAAACCAAAGATGGGAGGCGGGGCGGGGGCGGCAGTTAATGGCGCACAGGCAAAGAGCAACAGCTGCTAACGATGTTGACGCGCCGATGACGGCCACACAACCAAACAGACAGGCACATGGGAGAGATGTATAGGTATAGGAGCTGCTGGCTCTTTTATGGCTAAAAACGCTAATGTGGCGAGTGCGGGGGCCATGACAGAGCGCAAAACACGCAAAAGCCCAAGCGGAATAAGACGAGCAAGAAGAAGCTGAGAGCCCGGCGGCGGCAGAACAGCAACAAAAGCACTCAGCATACAGCTAGAGGAAGATACACCCTCAAAAAGATGGAACCCAGCGAGCGGCCAATATGGCGACCCTTGCCATTTCCCCATTCCCCTTCGACTTCTCTCATTCGCCCACTCACACTCACACTCTCACACCACGGGAATTAACGCAAAACAAATGAAGCACACGCATGTGCTGCAGTCGCAGTCGGCGTCAACGCCGGCTGCGAACTCAAACGCACAACAACAACAAATGAGCAGAAAACACACAGAAATGCATTCTGGGTGCAATTCGACCCCCAAAAAGCGAAGCTGGGCGCAAAAATGCAAATGACAGGCGGCAGTAATCTTCCGTGAGTGGAGAGTTGGGTGGCGTGAGGTATGAGAGATAAATGGCAGACAGGCTGTCCTGTGTTTCAACTCATCGAAATTGCTTGGCCTTATTCACACCTCTTTTGAAGTGTTTGAAGAAAAAAAGCTCAATGGAAGGTAAAAAAAACTTGAGTAACTGAAATTATTAAAAGGGAAATAGTAAACCTTAATTTAAGAAACAATTGATTATTTGATCCAACTATGCATGCTTCATAAAAAACTTAATAAAATCAGCACCGATTCATTAGGTTAATAAAACAAAGATTTTAAATCAATTTCAATTGTGCTCAAAAGTATGCTACAAGTGCTAACACCTTATAAAGTTTATTTATTATGTCCAAATAATACGCTTTCCGGTTACATTTACCTCTAACAAAAAGCGTATAGGTAAAGCCGTCTATCCAAACTTTTTCTTTAGTTTTCAAATAATACATTTTGTAACACACAACTTTCCATTTCACCTATAAATTAATTCGCACGTGTAGATCGGCCTCGCGAATCGGGCAGGTCAACGTAGCGTCACATGTCTCCCCCACACACACCCCCAACTCTCCCCTTCGTCAGCCATACAAGCACACCGTAATTGCATTGGCACGTTGCATAAATAAATTTGTGTGTCGCTGCTGCAGTTTATTCACTCCTATTGTTGTTGTTTCTGCTGCTGCTGCTGCTGGCGCCATTTTGGGCGAGGAAGTTCTTTTTGCATAAGAGGGGGAGAGGTGGAGAAGGAAATGGAGCGATTGTGGGTGAGACCAATGCAGTTGCAATGCAAGTGAGAAAATCCCGATCACAAGTAAAATGCACAAAAAATACAGCAACAAATACAGTTAATCAATGAAAACAACCATGGCGATAAGCCACATAGAGATTATTATTGTTTTGGCTTATCTCATGTTTGTTTACAAATGCTTGTGAGAGCGCACGTGAAAAGTTTCCCTTTCCTTCAATAAAAAGAGTAACCTGCGGCAATAAAAAGAAAAACAAAAAAATAAAACACGAAAACAGGCAGAGGGAAAGCAAAATAAAAAAGAAGGAAACGACCAAAGCAGAGCAATTGAAACAGAAAAGGCAGAGAGTGTATAAAAGAAACTTTCATTTTCAATGTCAAGCAACAACAACAACAACAACAGCAATGCAATATCTGCCGGTTGAGGGAGGTTTTGTAACAAGAGAGCCATAAACAGAGAGCAACGTGAGAACGCGAAAGAGAGAGCACGAGAGATCTCTCTGATTTTATTAAGCGAATGTGTAACTTGTGTAAACAATTTGTGGACCTTGTAGTCTGATATTTGTACGGATCCAGTTTATTCACATGGTGATTTATTTATAAACAAAACTTAATGTGTAAAGTCCGGCATTCCGAATCACGTGTAAATAGTTTTTGTTGTTTAAGAGAGAGCGAGAAAGAGAGGGGGAAGGGAAACAGCTGACGGGTCTGGTCTGCCGGGTTGTCTGGTTATCTCTTTCATACGCCCGCACGGAATAGTAAACACGCCACTTTGTCTTTCCTCCCACACATATACAGTTAGAGAATTTGGCATGAATTGTTTTTATATATTTTCCTTTATTATTTTAAACATTTAAAGGAAAATTCGTTTAAAATATTTTATTGTTTTATTTCTAAACTTTCGAATTTTGGAACAAAATAACAAATAATACATAGGTGAGCTTTTTTGGCGGGAGAGCACGCTTTCGCCACATGGTAACACTGCAAATTGCGCGCTCTTTCCCTCTCACAGGCCATGAGGCTTACAACACGCCGCGTGACCTTTGACAACAACAACAGCCGTTACAGCTATGATGCACATACCTGCAGACACTAACACTAACACCGATGCGAGATATTGAAAATTTGCCAAAAACAAAATACAGATTTTCCTGCTTTGCCGAGCACATATCGCGTATATCCGTATATTATATGTATAGCCCCCGTATATCATGAAGCCAAAATGCGCGGAACTCACCATGCTCGTACGGCGAAAAGGTTCCAGCATCAATGTTGATATAAGGATCTATTTTGATGGAGGTGACATCGAGACCGCAGGACTTTAGCAGCGTTCCGAACGAGGAAGCTATGACGCCCTTGCCCACGCCGCTGATGACTCCGCCAGTGACCAGGATGTACTTCATCTTCTTGCGATTTCGGTTTGCGAATTAACGAGTCGCGGGTCGACACTCAATCTACAGTTATCGGAGCCAAGCCGAGGGACAATTGCGCCGTTTATTTTGATATTTAATTTCAATTACACGTGGTTCCCGCGGGAGTTGATTATTTACTGCGTTTTATGTACATATGTATATATATTCCGCGGTACGTATAGTGTGACCAGGCTGGCCGGTTGAAAAACCACTATTGTAAACTGGCATAGGAAGGTTGAAGACATTGATAAATAATGTACTGGATCAAGGTTTTTCGGCGTTTTTCAGCGGAAAACCGAATTTTTCGTCAACTCAAGTGTTTTCACACGGTAAAAATGGTTTACACGCCGGAAAATGGCTTAAGAGCATGACTTTTTCTTGAGATAGTTGGCAACGCAAATGCTATGACCGTTGCATGAGAGATATAAGTGTGACCAGATGCCGGGGGCGAAAATAAGCTTTTGTAACAGTTTTTTTTTAAATTAACTTTTCGCGCGAATATTTAATTTATTTTTATTTAATAACAGAGAGTGATTTATGAATTTGACTAATTAGGAAATATTCTTGCTTATTAAAATAATTTCATAAAAAAAATAAAAGAATATAAAACCCTTAAGAACAGAAAATAAAAAGCCAATTTCCGCGTGCGAAGCATTAAATGTTGCATGTTTTTATTCAACTTTTAGGCATAAAGGTATAAAAAAGAAATAATATAGAAAACTCTGCGGCGCTCAATATAAATGCGTGTGTTAAGCGTGAGAATTCCGGCATCCGGTTACTTGCTGCTGGCCTCCTGTTGCTCAAACAGCGGATACTGCTCCGCCACCTTCTCCCAGGTGGTTCTCGCCGTGGACAGGTCCTTGACCACAGACACCACCTCCTCCAGACCGACGCGCACCTGCTTCATGGTATCCCGATCCCTCAGAGTCACCGTGTGCGGCTCCTTCAACGTATCAAAGTCGACGGTGATGCCATAGGGAATGGCAATCTCGTCCGTGCGTGCGTATCTCCGGCCAATGGAGCCGCTGGAATCGTCCACCTTGTGCGAGAGTTCCGCCTTGGTCAACGCCGACGATAGCTTCTGCGTGTAGGGCTGGAAATCCGTGTTGTTCGACAGCGGCAGGATGGAGCACTTGATGGGCGCCACCAGGGGAGGCAAGGTGAAGTAGCAACGCTGCTCGTCGCCGTCGCGACACTGGAAGCTGTGCTCCAGCAGCGAGTACATGATCCGTCCAATGCCGAACGAGGGCTCCACCACACTCGGGATGAACTCCTCCACATGGACCGTCTTCGATGAGTGCTTCACGCTGATGGTGTCCTTGCCCAGCTCGTGGCTCTGGCCATCGGCCAGGGTCAGCTTGTACTGGCCGTCGCCGGCCAGCTGCTGCTCCACCTTGGTGATCTCCTCCAGCGAGAGTTTGGCCAGCGCATCCGTAATGTTCTTTGCTTCCTTCTTGAAGGTCTTGCCCAAGGCCTGCTTGTTGGGCACAATTTCGCTGACTTCCACGGTCTTGGGAGCCGGCAGACGCTTCTCCGCCACCAGGCGTACACCCGTGGCAGCCGTATGCTGGCCCAGATCGTAGGCACTGCGATCCGCACAGCCAACGCACTCCACCCAGCCGTAGGAGGTGAGAATCTCGGCATCCCAGCAATCGCAGGCGTAGTGAGCCATCTCGTTGGACATGTGCTGGCGGAAACGCAAGCATTCCGGCTTAATACCAATGGCCAAAAGGAACTGCTGGATGCGGGCCATGTAGTAGCCGAGCGTTTCATTGGCCACCAGCTTGGAGGCGACTGCTGCTCCAATTTCCACCTGGGCAGCGGACTTGCCATCCATCTGATTGCAGGCCGAGTAGAGGGTCATCTTTTCCGCCTTGATATTGCCAAACTTGGGGTGATCCTTGTGCACGGGATCGCAGAAGTGCTCAATCTCCGCCATGGTGAACTCACGCACACGGATTAGGCCCGATCTGGGAGAAATTTCGTTGCGGAAGGAGTTGCCTATTTGGGCAACGGCGAAGGGCAGCTTGCCCTGATTGAATTCCAGCAATCGCTTGAAGTTCACAAAGATGCCCTGCGCCGTTTCCGGGCGGAGGAATCCCTTGACCAGGCCAGTGGGTCCGATTTGTGTGGCGAACATCAGGTTGAACTCGATGGGTTCGGTTAAATCGTTGCCGGTCAACGGGGACTTGATCTCATACTTGGCCAGGACATCGGCCAGCTCCTGCTTGTTCAGGCCGTCCAGCTTGATGATGATGTCCTCGCACTCGGCCTGCAGCGCCGGCGTAGCCTCCTTGGCCTTGGAAAGCTTCTCCAGAGCCTGCTTGATGAGATGGTCCAAGCGGAAGCACTCGCCCGTCTTCACATCCTTGACCATCAGGTCAGCGAATCGCTCCACATGACCGGATGCCTTCAAAACTGGTTCCGGCGTGAGAATCGAGCAATCTACCTCCAGCATTTGCTCTTCGAGGGCGAAGTACTGACGCCACAGGGCCAGGATGTTGGACTTCAGGGCACAGCCCATGGGTCCGAAGTCGTACTGGCCGGTGATGCCGCCATAAATGGCGAAACTCTGGTCGTAGAAGAAGCGCCGCTTCAGCAGGTCCTCCATCTTGGCACGGTCAAAGCTGACCACGCTGGGCGTTAGCGCCAGCTCCTTCTCCTCCAGCACCTTCTTGCGAGCCTTCAGCTCGGCCACGGCCTTCTTCACATCCAGCTCGGCCGCTCCCTGGGCCTTGAGTTCCCTCACCAGATTGCCCTGCTCCTGCACGCGCTCCCGCAATGGAGCCAACTGGGCCTCGATCTCCGGATTGGACATGATGAAGTCGGCAGCTGCGGATCGCAGGTTAACCTTTCTCTTTTGCTTCTTGGTGCCCCAAGTAGTGGGAGGCTGAGTGGGTGATGGGGACGGTGGTGCGGCGGCGTCGGCGGTGGCGGTGCTGAAAAACACTTTCGTGGCAATGTGCTCGACCCACGTTGTTCTCGCTAAATGAGATCTTACGGCTGAGGAGGCGCTGCGCAGGATGGGTAGCGCTTTCAGCAACTGCAATGACATAAAGACGAGTATATTCGTACCGGCAGAACGCGAATTTATGTAATAAAACCGGCCAAATGGGTGAAATACCTTTTACTAGAAGCTGCAATTGGATGACTGTGCTGGACAGTGCTGCCAACTCGCTATTTGCTGGCTTTAAGCCAAGTCATCCACCTTTTAATTCAAACTTGTAAAAGTTAATGCGGGTTATTTCGTTATTGTTCTAGGGTCACACTGTTTTTGTATTTTAATTATGTAGGCGCAGCATTTCTGTTTTTCTCGCGTGTTTTTGCCTTAATTTGCTCAATTTTTCGATTTAGTTAGGCCAAGCTCAAGTGCTGCAATCACAAATTGCACAAAAACTAATTGCTCAAATTAAACGCCAAGCGTTTTAAGTGGAAAATACGGCTCCAGTTTTGTTTTCGTTTGGGAGAGGACGCGGCGACGGCGGCGTTGCAACAACAGCGACGCTATGCGACCGCATTTCTGAGCGATAAAAGGTGTGTGTGGTGCCACTCTCTTACCTGGCCAGGTAAGACTAAGTCCAACTTGCCGAATTGTTAATTGCAAACCATTAACTTATTTACACAGATAACGGATCTTGTATGTTTTTACAACGACGAAATCCACAAGAACAATAAGAACGGCAACGCAGCAGCATCTACGTACAACAACAACAAAGGCCTCTTGGTGAGTTAAAAGTTGTTTTTGTTTCACCGTTTTCCGTTCTTGTTCTTGTTCTTGACCTGTTTTTGTTGTTTTGCGTGTGTTTTGTGTGTGTGCTTGCGAGTGTGGGTTATATTTTTAATCGATCTGTTTTTAAATAATGCATAATTCCTCATTTGTTAGTCATAAGCGTAGTTGTGTCTGTGTGGAGGAGGTTCCTTTTTAATTAGAAACCAACCCCCGGCAGTGGCAAGAGAAACCAGTTTGGTTCCACTGTAGGGGCGCTTAATCCAGAGCCAGAGCCTTCGATATTAAGTCATCGCCATTACTCTCCGGACTGTACAGAGAAGGAAATACAAAACACATAAAACACCTCTATGTTTGGGTTACGGTTCTGGCCATTTTTTGGAGTCGGCGGGGCTTGCTTCATGGGTTACAGTGGTTGTGGTGCGTGATAAAGTGGACCTGGAAAATGGAAACCAAACAAAAACTAAGTCTGTACATACATACCAACATCAAATCCTAAATAACTAAGTGCACGCCTCTAATATGCTAACTTGGGACTAAAAAGGATACAAAAAATAGGAGTTTCCTAGCTCTGATAGGGATCTTAATACTATATTTTAGAGGGAAACCCAACACCCTTTGAAAATAGTTTAATTTCCAACACAGATCTGTCTAAAACTACGATTTTGGTTAAAGAATGAAGAGATATTAAAGTTTTAATGTTGAAATTACAAAAATCTTAAGAGTTTGAGGCTCAATATTCCTACACTTTACGATTTTTACATATTATAATATTAGTAAAAATTTATTAATATAATAATTGCTCTTAACACGCAAGAAAATTAATAAAACAAAAAAATTAAAAAAAAAAAATTTTAATAAAAAAAATTTAAATTAATATCATGTTGTAATTGCTATAAAAGCTATAACTTGATGTGTAAAGCCTTCTTTAAAATGTTTTAAAAATCAGACATACATATATAGACGATTATCAGAGCTAGGTGAATCCCCAAAAAAAAGAAAATAATAATAATATAACCCCTAAAACCCAAACAATTGCAAGAGGCATACTCTGATCAAAGACTGCTTGTCTTTTCTAGGATCTCCCATGTTTAAATTCATATCCGCACCACACCATCGACCCCACAACGAACGAAGCCAGCGAAGTAACCAAAGCAACCACTGGCGATGCAATTGAAAGCGCCCCCCAAGAGCAGAAAAATGGCCAGTCTTAAAGATGAGGAACAGGCGGCAACCACAAGCAACTCCTCGAACAACAACAACAACTCAAATAATATTAACAATAACCATAGCAGCAGCAGCAGTAGCAGCAAGAACAACAATAACAACAACAACGATGAAGACCCCAAGGTTAGGCGTGAGAACTTGGAGGCCCGGAAGCTGGCTCTGGAGCAGCGACTCAGTGAGAAAAGCTGGCTATATCAGCAAATCCAAAAGCAGGAGACGGCAATTATCAATGGCAACTACGAGCAGATGAGCATTAACGAGTTCTTTGCCCAGTTGGCCCAACAGTATAAGCATGAACAGCAGTTCCAGGCTCTGGCCCGGGAAAACAGTTCCATTTTGCGAAGAAAACAAAGCACGACGAGCCGGGAGAGCAGGGAAAGTCAAATGACCAACAGCAACAACAATAACAACAATAACAATAGGCAGTCGGAAACGCTATCAAATCGGAGTTCCGAATACGACAACTATCAGCCCTCCTCCTCGTCGGATATGCTGGTGATAGGCGTGGCCCAGCAGCAGGCGCAACAGCAGCCGCCGCTGGTAAAGAGCGCTCTGAAGAAGCGACCCACGCCGACGCTCAGAGAGAAGCAATATATGCGGCAGCAGCAGCAGCAACAAACGTCGCATTTGGTAATGAACATGAACTACCAGAGATCCCAGCCGGATGTCATATCCATGTACTCGGCCAACTCCTCCAATGTTGCCACTCTGAGGCAACCACCGCAGGTGGCACCCCAGCAGCAGCCCATCATAGTGCACTGCGATAAGTACTACTTGTCGCCCACGCATCAGAGTTACAACGAGGGCGGGTTCATCAAGTCCAGTCAGAATATCAAGAAGTACGTCTCGCCATTGGCATCGCCCAGTAATCTGAGCTACGAGCAGCAGCAACAGCAGCGTAATCCCATGCTCCGGCAGCTGGATGCCATATCCCTGGCGCCCAGTTATGTCTCTGTGGACATGGAGGCGGCGGCAGCAGCCCAACAACAGCAACAATACCGCTGGCGTTCCCAGTCCCACATAGCACCGCCCTTGACGCCACCCCAACTGGGTATTGTGGAGGTCAAGTCACACTCGAGCGATATGCTGGCGGGGCCTATGCCGCCTAGTCGCTATCCAGTGCACGACGAGATCTCCCTGTCATCCTCCTCCACGACGCACATTGAGAAGAAACCGAAGCCCAAGCAGTGGCTAGAATCCTCGCTGGATGGACCGGCTGTCATTAGGCAAATGGATTCACAGCCTCACAGTCCGGCCGGGAGCAGTAATGGCAGCAGTAACCATCAGGCAGGGGCCATGGCTGCCAGCAGCTCTAAGCCGCGGGCCAAGCTCTCCTCGCAGTCCATGTCGGTGTCGGGTCGTCACTATTCCATGTCCAGCAACCAGCGACCAGCTCAGAACTATCCAAGTGCCAGCTACGCGGTAAACACAAGCACCAAGGCTGTACTGAGTCAATCGACATCCTACCTGAATGCCATTGAGCAAACGATGGGCATATCGGTGTCGTATCCCTTGGAACCGCTGGACATACCGCCATTTCGACACTTGCCGCCCAAACCGAGTCAAATGCAGCAGCCAACGCCGCCGCCCAGGCCGCCACCTGCCAGTCAGAATCAAAATTCAAGCCTGAATCTGAATCTCAGTGGGAGCGGTGGGCATGGTATCGGGAATGCATTGGTATCGCCCCCACTGACCGTCGCCACGGCCAGCCTATCGCCGGACATACGAATCGAGTCGCCAAAGAACATGACCGTAGTGCAACAGGCCACCTTCCAGCCTTACAAGGAAGTCACCAAACCCTTCGAGATGTCCGACTTCTACAAATACTCCACCAAGTTCAAGCAAAAGGAGGGCGGCAATCCCAATTGACCTACAAGGCTCCTTGGGACTTACCACATCACTCTCTCCCTTTCTATTGTGATTAACTAAACTAATTTTGTAGCTCACAGAAGCTAAAAAGCAAATGTTGGACACGAATTACGAATTTAAAGTTCGTTAGCTAAATTATTGAAAACCAAGACTAATCGAATATTATTTTATAACTCGAAAATGCTCACCACATTTGCCAAAATTATAACCACTTGACTTAAGGCAAGCAATTTATTATGCGTACAAAAACCCAGGACAATATGAAACGAGATGCCTAGAAAGTATGATAGTACTTTATAAAAAATTAAAGCATTTACAAAAGCCGCAAGGAAAACTGACTAGCAATTGTTACAGTGTATAAAACTGAATATATTTACACAACTAAAATAATATTTTTATATGGAATATACAGATTTAAATGTTTGTAGAAGCATGGAGTGTTTAAGACTAACTATTATTGACAAGCAATAACAAAACAAATATAAATAAATATTTTATATTAAAATGTACGCGAATTACGAGTTTTTTTTATTGAAGAATAGGAGAATTTATCTTTTTCGTAATTAGAACTTGCCCATCCTTATCCTAATATCAAGGATTAAAAAATATACATATATAAAAAGCTCAAACTGAACTAATATTAAACGTTATCCGCATCGGCATGTGTGTTTTCTTCTTGTAATTCTTAGCAGAGCTTGGAAAACACCGATTTTAATAGATTTAATCGATTTAAAATCGATATTTTCTAGCAAACATCGTTAACTTCGATTCTTTTCCAGCTCTTATTCTTAGCGTGCGAAGTTTGTACCCGACGATGTGTAGGTTTTGTTTTTATACTCTTAAGCGAACCATATTTCTCTCAAAATACTTTAAAAAATTATCTAGACTTTTGTTTAATGATTGGTTTACTAGCAAAAAATTATTTTTAAAGCCATTTAAAACTACTAAACATTAATTTCACTTTATTTAAAAGTCCGGAAATATCTTGATCACTTTCTCAAACCGTTTCTTATCAAATGTTTCCCTTGAAATTCCCAATCTCTGCTTAAAACTTATTTATAGAACAGGCGATAAAACTTCATTGTTTCCCTTCCCCATCTCACTTCGCCTTATTTCTCTCTCAAATTCTCTCCGCTGGGTTGGACTCTCCCTATTTCGGCTTCCCCTGTCTGCAACAGTTTTTGTTTACGATTGATTATTTTTAAACAAAAATCTCGTGTTGCGCTTCACTGAGCGTCACAGTATGTTAATTCTCCCACAAGACCCAAAAATAATAAAAGACTCTTCTCGATGGATCCAATACTCAGTTGCATCGCGCTCGCGATTACGTGCAACTGTCTCTCAGTTCGGTTGCACTATATCGGTTTTTGGTTTTTATTTAAGGTTTTTTTTTCTCCTTGGCGGAGTTTCTACAAAAATCATATTATGTTCGACTAAGGGCAACGGTTTAAGTAGCTAGTTTTTCCCCTCATTGTGTGCTGTCTTCGTTTAGTTTTTTTTTTTCGAAAATATTGAAAATTTTACGTAAATTATCCAACATAACCTACAAAATTATTCGGTGTTTCTTTGTGCGCGTGTGTTGAACCAGAAAAGTAGAAAAAGAAACTCAGCAAAATCCCGATGTAAACAACAAACAGAAAAATTGATCTTATTCAGGCCTCGCATCTAGAATAAATAGAAAATATTCATTGGCAACTGACAGGCAGGCGCAAGTGTCAACAAAAGGCGGCCCGAACCCAGGGAATAGGCCATAAATTATTTGGTTCAAGTGCAGTGGCGGCAGTCGCCATGAATCTGTACACTCTCTACGATTGGGTAAGCAAGGGAATCCATTAAAGTATTAACATTGTAACCCGTTGGAGAGCCCCAAGTCCGGCGAACATCCATCATTTTTGCTAGCGGGAATGAGTGTGGGCTCCATGCTTTGCGATCGAATGCGATCCACCTCTCGGCGCACATACAATCCACAAACAGTAGAGTACGAGGAAGAAGTGTGTGTTTACAAATGAAATCGAAATTGAATGCGCCTTTGAACTTTCGATTAGACGACCACACAAGGCCCTTCAAAAGTTTTAGAACCAAGTACAGTGGAAGCTACTTAACTAGGGATTATTTTAATCTATTATTTGGTTGTTTTTTACAAAATAATACGATTAAAATTGTAGTTACACTTCAAATTCTAAAGCAGTTTTTATTGTTACATCAATTCTCTACTTTTGAGTATTAAAAATTTCTTAAAAGGATGCTTTTTAATTTAATACTATGAGAGTATAAAAATAATACTAATCTGCACCAAGACTTAAGAAAAATCACTAACGCGACAAGCAGAAAAGCACTAAATTCCAGCTAACGCGGTATATTATTGAATTTTCGATGTAGGTTCCTGAACGAATATTAAAAATTGAAATTTAAAACTAAACTATTGAGTTTAGATTTGGTATTATTATGTATTAAATCTATACTAAACTTATAATATTGCTGAAGTATATTTTAAAGACAAAGCGTATAAAAATAAACCCTTTTTTTTTTGGGTGTGCTTTTAATTTATTTTAGTGCTTTAAAAAATCCTAGAGTGTGGAGGCTCAACAAGTTTCTACAATTTAAATGAAAAGTCAATGCAAAACAATTTTTATTAATATTAAAAAGGAACTCAAGCACTGTTTGAAGCATTTTAAAGTTCTTACCAATTAAAAAATCATACTTTTTTTTGTGTTAAACTTTCAAAATTTTTATTGCCTGTCCCCTAGTTGAGGCTTTAAAATATATTTCTTGGTGCCCTTTAAAAGCATTATCAACTGTATAGGAATTCCTTGTCTTATCAACATTGCGCCATCAACATTCTGGCAACAAATGTTGCCCGCAAACACAAACACAAACACATAGAAGGCTCGTTTATGTTCCACATATAAATTTTGTTTATAAATAAAAAATGAGAGCGCACATTGATTCGGTGCACGGAACCGCTTGGAACCGCGTTGCAAATTTCCGCGGCACACTCTCTGCTCGCAGCTCACAGCTCGCTCTCATCAGTGGCGGCTGCTCTTTTCCAACGCTTTTCCTTTGATTTTCCTCGGATTGAGTGACTGATTTCAATTGAATGTCTCTTCTGGCGTTTTATTTATAAAAGAACTTGCACTGCAGGCGGTCGCGTCGCTCGTGCGTTGTGCGTCGCACATTTATAGCTTCGAGAAAAAGATAAAGAAAAAAGTGCAGTGAAGTTAAAGAATAATTTGCATGCAAGAAACTCGCACAATGTGACGGCGACACATAATAGCCAATTGTCAATACATGGACGCTTTTTTAAGTGACTGTAAATTGCATTTAATTGAGATAACTTGCGGATGAGCATTGAAATGGGGAAATTGCATGTGAGTTATAGCCGTCGGTTGGAGATGTGTGATCTCTAATATCACCCGGGATGACATTTGGCTCATTTTTTATTTCTGATGTGTTTAGAAGCATTTTAAGCCGCTGGATAGCGAAGTTTTTTATAGTATTTATGTAAATGAAATGGTAATTAAAAGATAAAGCCCGAAA
The DNA here is from genome assembly GCA_008042615.1 of Drosophila auraria. Classification (NCBI taxonomy): domain Eukaryota; kingdom Metazoa; phylum Arthropoda; class Insecta; order Diptera; family Drosophilidae; genus Drosophila; species Drosophila auraria. The sequence goes on along the minus strand of VNJW01005035.1, from coordinate 46,019 downwards.
TGTGATATCAAAGTATACTTCCTGAGCAAGTATTTTCTTTCATTATTTTTATCAAGTTTCTGGTGATATATTATAAATTTGATATAAATATGATGGTCAGAGCATTGTATTTATTATTGTATGGAATTTATTATAAAGAAAACTTTTAAAATAATTTTTTTTAAAGAACTTCTTTCATTTCCTTGATGAGCTAACCCTTTTTTATATGACTTTAATTGATCTATTAAGTTTAATTTCATTATTTAAGAATAAAAAACATGATCCCTTTTCCCTATTACATTTTTAATATTCTATATAACATTTTCGTTATTTATTTATCATGTTTTCTGCTGGAATTGTTATACTTTGTATTTAATAAGAGGATCGCATCAATGTTTTAATTATTGGAAAGATTTTTATATGCTGTTAATTGATCTTTTATATTTTAACATGGAAACCATTTAAAAACATCAAAAAAATTTAAAAACCTATCCAAGCAATGCTTGAAAGAAACAAATAAATACTTACAATTATATTGCCGCTCTCCAGATTTATATAACTTTGTTGACGCCCAAGAAAATCGTCTCCCCTTTCCCTATTACGACTTTTCCTATATTCCTGACATATTTCGTTGCCGAGTTTTCGCCCGGCAAAGCCATTAATTTAATCATTTTCGCCAATATGCGTGCTATTATTATTGACAATATCTTATGGAAAATCAAAGAGAAAGCAGCACCAGAAGCAGCAGCAGCGCCATTAACAGAGACGTTGGGCTAGGTCCTGCTAGGACCTCATCCTTTATCCTTTCCTGGGAGTGGCAGCAGGCATTGTTGTTGTTATTCTTAGTTGGCGAAGTGCAAAAACCCCAGACGACTACGGCGACGATCCACCTGAAATGTGTGTCACACCCAAACAACGGCCCCCTCGAAAGAGGACCAAACTATAGCAACAAATTGAAATTTTTGGCTAGAAGGTGGGAAAACTTTCGATTTCGCTTACCCGCTTTTCCGCCAAACAAGAAGGCACGCACACTCAATGAAAGAAAACTAACCGAGTTGCCATGGCTATGAGGGCAAACTTGTTATCCCGATATGCGTTTGAGGAACCAGCTGGGGCTGGGACTTCCCTTTTTTGACGTCCTGATATCCTCCTGGCTTGTCTTTGGTGCCTGACAAGTTCAAGGACGTTCAAATTACAAAGGCGGAGCTGAGGAGAATGGCAAAACTTTTGCACAAATATTTTCCGGTTAACCGGAATACTTTGTCAAGCGTTACAAGCTGACCCACATGGCGTATGAGCAATATGGAAAATAGTGTCTTTCGCAGATGTTCACTAACAGAAGGAATTCGATATATAGGAAAACAAAAATTGTAATTAAAGAAAAGAATTGAAAGCACAAATAATTATTAAAACTGGTTCTATTGCTGATATAATGGAACTCTTGGTTTTAAATAAAATCTTTATAGGTATTTGTCCTTTTAAGCTTCTCCTTAATTACTAGCTTCTATTTAAATCAGTGATGCCCACACAAATACAATGACATGTGACTTGCATTTGTGTGCGTAAGAGAAAAACGAAGTTGGCTTCGCGCGAGACGTTGCGGTTGCCAGAGCAGTGCAAAGCATTAAATTTTAATGCTTTGCACTGCTCTGGCAACCGCACACTCGATTTCTCATTCTCTTTCATCTCTGCTGCTGCTGCTCACGTCACGTTTACACTGTCTGTGTAGCGGCAGAGAATCGGCAGAGTTTTTACCAACCACATGTGGCGGGGGCTTGGGCATCACTGATTTAAATACACTTTTTAAACTTTTCTTGTATTTATTCATACATTAATAATTTCTACGCCTTTCCCATAACCAATATCCACTGTACTCATCGTTTCATAAGTTCAAATAAGTTTATTATTCCAAACGTCAAATGCATTGCCTTGGCACATGCCTATATATATAAAGATGCATCGGAGATCTAATTAGATCTCCAGCTGGGTGAAAATGTAATTGGAAAATGCCTAAATATTTCCTCACTCAATTTGGGAACGGATGCATGCATGTGTGGCACACGTTTCGAACACCTTCCTACACGTAGATATGTTTTTCAGATCACTCAAGTGGACACCGAGTCGTCTTTCTTAATTAATGTCGGCAGAGGGCCTAAAAATAAATAACTCAGGCATAGGCAACTCCACTGCAAAGGAACAAACTTTATTACCAAACCCATAAAGATGCTTCAAATGTTTCTAATTATATTTTGAAGGGAAACCAGCTGCAATCCATCAAGGAATGGTTCTGGGTGTGGGCAGAGAGAGTTCCCTTCTCCGATAGATAGCAACACTTGAGATGCAGGTCAATTTGAAATTGGAATTGTTGCCAAACACAGATATCATCATCATCTGGCGATTGTTTACGTAATAAAGTCGCCTCTTCTTTTTTAATACCTTTCACCCAAGTTTAGTGGGCCACAAAGATGGCAGTCTGGTGTTCACATAAAAAATCCTCACAATGCGTCTCGCACGGTGACAACTGGGTGACATCATTAAATCGAATCGAAAATCTAGAATATAAATTTATGGCGGCAGACAACGCGTGTTTGCCTCAAACTCAAGTGGCATGGACCTGTGGTGGTGGCACAACAAGTGGGCCAAACGAACAAATGAAAGCTTGCTCTGGTTTTAGTTTTACATTTGGTTATTTAAACAAATCTAAATGTTTTCAGTCTAGAATTTAATTAAAGGAATTTCAAACTTATTTGATGGGCTTTCCTAAGCTATAAATTAAAATTCCTATCACTGAAATATTGGAATATTTTGGTTATGTCTTAATTAGTAAGTCAGCTGGAAATATATGAATTCCTGAAACCTTAAACTATTTCTAGTTTTAATGTAACATATAAAATTTTTATAAACCCAATTAATATTCCATTATTTACATTACAGATCACATCATTGCTGCGACCGCACAGCGCCAGTGTAAGCTACAAGGCGATCGAAGCGGCGGCAGTCGAGGAATTGCCAGCAACATCAATATCAGCAGCAACATCTCAACCAGCAGCAACATCCCCGCCAGCAGCAACATCCCAGCCAGCTCCAGCAACATCCCCGCCAGCTCCAGCAACATCCCAGCCAGCAGCAGCAACACCCCTCGCCACTGGAGCAACACCCCAAACTTGTGTGGATGTTGAGTTTGTGCCCACGCTAAACTTTCTGTTCAAGAAGCCAGCCACAACAGCAGCAACATCTTCTGAGGCGCAACATGTTGCCAATGCGGCTGATAACGACGAACCTGCGGATGATGATTCCGACTCCAACGATTCCACACACACTTACATAATCTCCAGGAGCAGTTGGACTCCAGCCACATCGAGCAGTACGCCCTATGCGGTCACCTCCACGGACACCGCTGAGTTAATCAGGAGACAGAACAATCTCAGTCTCACGGAGGAGGAGGCGGTGTCATCGTTTAGCATCGAACAGCCCACCAGTTCCATGACCATTGACATGGCCGAGCAACAGACGACAACGACAACAACGGCCACGACCACGAGCAGTGTGGATGTGGTGGCGGCGATGACGACGACAACAACAACCACAACGACTAGTAGTAGCATTGAGGAGGACATCGAGGAGGCCCTCGAGATCAGTGAGGTGGAGGAGCAACTCAACTCGCCCCTCGATTCCCTGTCGGAGGCGGCCGCCTTTGCTCGGCCCAAGGAGCAGCAATCGAGTGCCAAAAGTGAGGATGAAGATGAAGACGAGGATGCAGATGAGTTTAGGATCGATGATGCAGAACTTTCTGGGGGCCATTTGGCCCAGCACTTCCTGGTAGCGGATGACAGCGAAGAGGGTTCCGATTTACCAGCTCCCGCATCCAAAGTGGAGGTTACTCTCTCCTCCGAGGATGATGACTTTGATATAAGCTTGCCTCTGGAGCAGAGGAAACCCGTGCACTCCCTGCACGAAGAGGAGGAAGACTCTGTGGATCAGAGTTTGAGCAATCAAAGCACCACGGATGATGTCTCCGAATTGGTTGAGGAGCCGGCTCATGAGGAGGGAGAGAAGACCCAAGATAGTGACGAAGATGCCCCTCAGGAAGCTCATGTGGATGAGAGTCAAATGACCGAAGAGCAGGATCATTCAATGGAGGAAATAGTGGCCACCAACGAATCGATTGAGGTCACCTATGAAGCGGAGGAAACAGCCAATACTGCCTCCCAGAAAGTGGAGTTGGTAACGGATTTGGATGAGGAACAGGAGCAGGAGCAGGAGCAGGAGCAGGAAAGGCCAACCTCTACTGTGGAAACTCTTATACTACCACCTCTCCAGGAGCCACGAGTGGTGGAGAATAAGGTGGCCAGAGCATTGACCACTTTACGTTTGCAACCAGAGGCCCTGGAACCCCTTGAGCTAACCCTCTTGGAATTAGATGAGAAGGAGGACGAAGAGGAGGACGATGAGGAGAGTTCCCTGCAGCTGATGAAGCTGCGTCTAATGGCCATGAATCAGCAGATGATCACCGATAATGCACCCAAGCTCTCGCCCACGGAAGGAGAGCAGACACAAGTAACCAGCAGCAGCAGCTTGGAACTGAAGCAAATGGAGCGAGTGCCTCTAACAGAATTTTCGAAGGATGTCCTGGAGGATATCACAGAGGAGAGTGAGCGACAGCTCTCCATGAGCACCACCATCGAGGAGGAACAGGATCCACCTTCTCTGTCCCTGGATGAGTCGAAAACACTGCTGCTACAGGCAGGAGCCAGCAAGGCAGGAGCAGGAGGTAGCAGTTCCAGTTTGGTCAGCCTAAATATGCTAAGACAACTGGAGGCCAAAGTCCAGGAGCTGCACACTCAGCTAGAGACCAAGGATAACTGCCTGGCCTCGTTGAATCTGCAACTGGAGGCGGCCAGAAGGGAGTCAAGTGCAGGCCCAGCTTCGGCAAGGGATTCCAGCTCCATGGCCACCAACTCCACGGAGTATCGAACTCTTCAGGATGAGCTAGTGGCGCCGGTAAGTATTACTTTCTTAAAAGTTGTATAAATATTTCTAATAAACATTATTTCCTCCCACAGACCCTGGACATTTATGTGGAAATGTCGCGGCGGGATGAGATGATTGCCAAGCTCACGGATTCCCTACAACAGTCCCTAACTGTCCGCGAGAAACTCCAGCTGGACTCAGACCGCCTGGGCGGCGAAGTACAGAACCTACGGCGACAGCTCCAAGATGCCATTGACTCCATGAAACGTTCGAGCGTTGGTTGGCCAGATCAAGAGTCTAATCCCGGTCAGCGCTTGTCAGAGATATCCATGGATCTAATCAGCGAGAGTGACGATGACTTGGATCGTCACTTCCTCACCGACAATGAGGAACGAGGATCGCGTAGCTCCAGGGAAAGGCAGTTGCCTCAGTTCCAAACCAACAGCGATGATCTGCAGACACCGAATCCAGAGTGGACACCGGCGTTCAGCAAGCAGATCGAGCAATTCCACACCTACCTCCTGCCCGCCGAGCAGCGCATCTTCCACATGGTCCAGCGCAAGTTCGATGACTATTTGAGCCAGCAGCTGGCCTCGTGCCGGGATCAGGGCGCCCAGGAGCTAAAGATTGCCCGCGATCAGTGGGAGAGCGAAAAGCAGAGCACCGAACAGATCCAGCAGGCAGCTCATGCCAAGCAGATGGAGGAGCTGCGCAAGTACTTTGAGAACAAGTGCGCCGACCTGGAGAAGCAGTTCTCGGACGATGTCTTCTCGCACAAGTCGCAGCATCTGGCCAGCGATAGCTCTTCGGAGTGTTCCGAGATGGATCAGCTGGTTGAGGAGGAGGTGGTGGCTCCTGCTGTATCTTCGAAGGAACCTTCGCCCCGGAAGAGAAAGCGAGCTGAGCTCTTGCTTAGTCCGAGTCACAGGCAGATGACACCTTGTGGCTTGGACTCCCTGGGAGAAAATACAGCAGCTGCCAAGGATGTGAGTTTAGATTTTTAATTAATTGTTTAATTAATATTCGAGAATGACAGGTTTGCTAATTAAAATCAAAGGCGTCACTGATACAGTTGATCATTCAAAGAGTTTACTTGTCAGTTAGATTAGTCTGTTGAGGGATTTTTCTTTGTATTTAATTGATTTACGAAGATGAACAATTGCAGAGATGCCGTAAGCAACAATACCCAATTTTTTTCGACCCTTTACCTCTTCTGCATTGTCTTTAAAAATTGTAGAATGACAGTTAAAGCACAGTTGCGAAAGGAATTGATTAATATTTAATTGTATTATCTTACTAAACTTCCTTTTTTTATTTTATGCCTCAAGCTACCTTACAAAATGTATAGAAAAATACTTGCTATAAGCTATAGGCGTGATTTTTGGCTAAAAGTAAATAGATAGACTTAATAAGCAAGCAATCGTGGACGTGTTCTAAAAACTTGAGTAAAATCAGATGATAAACATAAAAGTTATTAAACAATAAAGTTTCTGTGTAAACTTCTTGAGAGAGAGAGAGAGAGAGAGCGCGGACGTGCGTGTTGCTCAACATGTTCCTAGCAACATTTGTCGCTTTTGAGAGTTGCCCAACATGTTCCCAGCATCATTCGTCTCTTTTGAGTGTTGCTCAACATGTTTTTAGCAATATTTGTCTTCATTTGTCAACATTTTCTTTTTTCCATGTTTATGTGCTGTTAAATTTCACCCACAATGGGGGTATCTCACAGTCGGTCACACTTGACTGTAGCTTTCCCACTTGCTTTAAATAAAAGAAAATAGTACAATTATTTATTTTGGTATTGTTACCGGCTCAACGTGTTTTAATACCTTAAAACTCTCGTAGTATTATTATAAGTTACAAAATCATTATTCAACTTTCCTTTTTCTCTTCCTGCCTTCCCAGGACATAATCGATCTGAAGAACTTCTACCAAGCCCATATCAAGGAGCTAAAACGGACTCACGAGGATCAAGTGCGCAAGCTAAGCGACCGCGTCAAGTTCTATGAGCGCCGTCAGGGTGACGATGACTACAAGGTACACATCCTTATGACCCAAAGCCTGGGATTTTCTATAATATTTCTGAATTCAAGCTTGTCCTTTGACTAACTGAGCTAACTCTGCTGCATGTTTATTCTTGTTTTTCTTTTACGATATTTATAACCCAATAAAACGGACTAATAACCATTGTAACTACCTGCAATCGAAACACCCAAAAATAACTAACACAGCCTGCAACCGAATCACCAACCGCACGTACCTGCCCCGCGGAAGATGGGCCCGCCAATACCTCTCTGATCATCATCGATGAGGACGAGCTGAATTTGAACAACGAGTCCCAAGTGATCCAGCGTATTATCGAGGAGTACGAGAGAAGGCTGCAGGAGCAACTGGCCCTGGCCCGACAGGACATAGCCAATGAGTTGGAGCAACAGATTCAGGTGAGCGTCGGTACAGGTACAGGGTTAAAGTGCATCGAATGGCAACAGGCATGAAGTTAATATCATTTTGATTAATTTACTGCACGTTGATGTTTATTAATTGTTAAACAAAAGAAAAAATTCACCAAAAAATTGAACATTTTATTTTCAAATTAAAAATATAAATCTAAGCTTGACTTAAAGTCAAATTAATATTATAGACTTGTATATATAGCTGTTTCTAAACAAAGCCACGGACTTTCATCAGTATCCGTTGGCAAAGTCTCCTAAATATTTATTTATTTAATTTAATTTCAAACCAGTGCGTGTGATTCACTCTCAAGATTAAGATTAGACCCTAAAACATCTCCCTTTTGCATAAAATCCCTTCTCTTTTGCCTAAATTATTTTTAAAAGCGGCGCGCGCAAGAAAAAAACGTGCAAAAATTGTCAAGCAGCCAAAAAATACAAAGTAAAGCAAAAGGAAGCAAAAGGAACTAAACAAGTAAAGCAAAAAATAAAATAAAAAGAGCAAACAAGCAGCAGCAACATGAAAATCATGCTCTGCCTGCCACAAAAAGAACGCGTGCCAAAAAAGAACTTTCAACTCACTTTGAATTGATGTGGCATCAAATCCGTGTGCACTTTGATACCTGGGCAATCCATCTATTTATACCTGGCGACGGCAGTCAATGATCCCCTCGCAAGGCATTGACGGATGCACCCCAATCCTTTCCAGCAGTCGCTGCTTTAATCTCCACTTTTGCTCACCAAATATGGTGGCCACGTGTCGCCAGTCGAGGGATACAATAAATAGATAAAGAAGACCTCCCTTTCGATGGCGCTGCTTGACAAAGGCAACTATTTGTTGTTCTTTTTGTGCCACAGCGAAGGTCAAAGAGGGCTGGATATAGCGTTGTCTAAACAGTGGAGATTGGTTAAAGGTTGTCTGCTATTGAGAAATAGTTGTATTTATAGGAAAGGGAAAGTTATTTAGAATTATTTGGAGTTAGAAGTGAAAGAAGATTTTAAATAATGAATAGGAGGGTGTGATATTACTTTGAAACAATTTTAATACGACAAAACACTAGCCTATTTATCAGAAACAACATTATTTAGGTAATTAATTATCTGAAAGCAACCTGTTAAATATTAATCTTGGGAATTTTATTTATAAATCAAAAAGGGATATTTTAAAATGTATTAAACTTCCTTTACTTCTTTTAATCGTCTTTAAAAACAAGTTTAACTTAAATATGACCAAGGTAACGTGGCTGAAACAATTTTAGAACTAAACCTAGTCCTTGAAATATGACTAGAAATAAGCACAATAATAATAAAACACCATAATTTAGTTAAATAATTAACTGAAAATAACCCCTTAAATATTTATCTAGGAAATTGTATTTATAATTTAAGAAAAGGATATTTTAAAATCTATTTAGCTTCCTTTGCTTTTCTTAATTGTCTTTAAAACCAAGTTTAACTTTAATGTAACCACTGTAACGTGGTTAAAATAATATTATAACTAAACCTGGTCTTTAAAATACTCAAAACTATAGCATAACTAAATGAAACAATCGCAGCCTATTACGTAATATAGGGCATAGCCTAGGGGTCTAAGTGCTGGGCAATCGTTCCTTTATGCAGGATAATAAGGAAACACCATAATTTAGTTAAACATTAACTGAATGCATCCTCTAAAATATTTATTTTGGGAATTTTATTTATAAATTGAGAAAAGAATATTTTGAAATGTATTAAACTTCCTTTATTTTCTTTTCTTTCTTGCCCTTTAAACCAAGTTTAACTCATATATATCCACTGTAAATACGTGAAGTATTATCCAAATACGAAAAAACCCCGAATCATTCCGATACAAACCCCTGCCACATTTCTTGTTGTTGTTCTTAAAAGACATTTCCCGCCCCACTTATGTTGTCAAAAAATAGTCTCTTTTATATGTATCATATGTGGGCTATCTTGGCGTTCGTTCAGCAAAATTCGCAGACATTCTGCCCAAGATTTGACAAAACAAAGATATATAACATATCTCTGATATATATATAAAAATACACAAAATGAGCGCGCCAAAAACTTTAATTGAACGAAAAACATTTGCTCGTCCTGTTGTCACCGGATAATGTCTTATTTATTTCACACTTTCCTAATAAAGTCGTGAAATGGAGCTCTAATAAAGTCAAAGCCGGAAGTGTGAAGAGTGGCTCAAGTTGGGTTTAATAAAGGGGAAAAACACCCCCAAAAATATATATATTGGAGCTGAGCTGCATGCACTTCTGTCTTCTTCTGTCCAAATAACTTTTTAAAATTAACGCTCATAAATTTGAATTAATTTCAACACGCACACAAGCTTACAGAAAGAGAGGCAGGCGAACTCTCAGTGCTCTCTTGGATTCTCCCGCTCATGTGCTCGCTCTCTCCCGATCTTCTATATATATTTGCCTGCCTGCTTTGCTTGTTCCGTTCAGTCTTTTCCGTTACTTCAGTGCGTGCGTACGTGAGCGTAAATAACGGATAATTCATTCATACAAAGACTTTTGCTGAGAGCAAAGAGAAGAATTCTTCTAAAGATCTTCAAGTGGTTTTTTCGTGGAAAGAAAGCAGAAAAATAGGCAAATCATTGCCAAAAATCATACAAACATTGCGGAATTGAGTTGTTTTCATTGTGTCCATTAATTGGAAATTTGTGCCAGTGATTGTGAGTGATTTTGAAACCTAACGGCTATTTTCTGGGGCCTATGCAAGTTAAAGGAAACTCCGGCTCTAAAAAAGGAACTTCAAAAGTAAGCAACAGGAAATAAGACTAAACAAATCTCCACTCTTAACGTCCATCAATCGAATGTCTACCAAAAAAAACACACAGTCTTAAAAAAACAAACAGCCTGGCACTTTGTCAAAGACATGTCTTCTCTTACTTTGGAGCTGGAAAAGTCGTTGGCCTTTCTCCCCCATCAAAAAAGAGAAATTAAAAACCAAAGAATTCCCATTTCCAGAGCAGGAGTTTATTTTTGTTCAAGGCGCAAAATTTTCGACTGCTCTGGGAATGCTTATTTTGGGTTTATATTTAGTCAAAGTCCCGGGATAGGGGATGCACTCACTCATTGCAAGTGGTGCTAATGATTTTTCTTGGGTTCCTAGTTCCTAGTAAAAGGAAAGGCCTTTAAATCGAAAATATTACATTTAAATTCTTAGAATTTAAAATATATTTAACAAGAAAATCAAATAGGAAAAGCTACTGTATATAACTAGGCCCTGAAAAAGCCCTTCATGTAAAATTAGCCAACTGCTCGGACTAAGTGAATTTTAATTGAAATCGCCTATGTCCAGGCAACGCCCCCAAAATTAAGCCATCAAGCAAATCAATTAAGCAATTAGTTCCATCCTTTATAAGGATTTCCCTGGCTCTGGAAAGCAGTAATAAGAGTTCAAACCTAGAATGGCTTACGACTGCATTCGACCGGTGCGTGGCTTGACAGGATACCTGGGTTGGTGGCGCCTTTGGCCTAGAGATGGAGCAATCCCCAGAGAGAATTGGACCAACTGGAGGGCTTATCTCCTGCACGCTCCCTTTACCTTGCTCTTTGTGATTTTACTCTGGGTGGAGGCCATGAGGAGCAAGGACATCGAGCATGTGGCCGATGTCCTGCTCATCGGCCTGACCACCACAGCCTTGGGCGCAAAAATATTGAACAATTGGAGATATGCCCATGTGGCCCAAAGAATTCTCACCGAATGGAGCACCCTCGATCGGTTTGAGCTGCGGAGCAAGGAGGAGGAGGACATGTGGCGATCCCAGCATCGTCGCTACTTCCGCGTCTTCATTTTCTACGCCATGTGCAGTTGCGGTGTGATCCCCTTCATTGTGATCCAGCCTCTGTTCGATATTCCCAATAAGCTGCCCTTCTGGATGTGGACACCCTTCGATTGGCAGAAGCCCGCCTTCTTCTGGTACGCCTTCATCTATCAGTCGATAACGATTCCCGTTGTTTGCATGTGCAATATCACCATGGATGCTGTGAACTGGTACATGATGCTCCATCTATCGCTCTGCCTGAGAATGCTGGGCCAGAGATTGAGCGAGCTTCGGGCAAAGGATAAGGAGCTTGGGCAGAAGTTCCTGGAGTTGGTGCATCTGCATCAGCACCTCAGGCGACAGGCTGTGGACATTGAGACCTTCATGTCGAAGAGCACCTTCATACAGATCTTGGTCAGTTCGTTGATTATTTGCTTTACCATATACACCATGCAGATGGTGAGTTACGGGTTCTTACACGAAAGCAGAGCTGCTCCAACAGGGTACTCGAGGGTCCCTAGCAGCTCTGCCTTATAAGAATGCATATATTTAACTCTGATAATCCTTTTAGAGTCCCGTCATGCAGGATTTGAATAAATTTGCTGCCATGTTTGAGTATCTATTGGCCATGGTCATGCAAATCCTATTGCCCAGCATCTATGGCAATGCCGTCATTAACTCGGCTAATTCGTTGACAGATTCTCTATATAATTGCGATTGGCCAGATATGAATCCTCGAATGCGTCGTTTTATTCTAATGTTTATGATCTACTTGAATCGTCCCTTGTCTTTGAGGGCCGGTGGCTTCTTTCATGTCGGCTTGCCCTTATTTACCAAGGTTGTGGAGTTGAAGTTAGAAATTTGAGATCTTTTCTATAATGTATCCTTTATTTCAGACCATGAACCAGGCCTATAGCCTGCTAGCTCTGCTGCTCAACATGAATAAATAGGAAAAAAAATGAGTTCTAGAAACTCTGCTTTCTATTTTGGATTTCGCAGCTCGTTTGGAGATTTATTGCCGCTGCGTCTTGTTATGCAAAAGATCTAAAAATATATTTGTAGCATTGCACGAAATATAGAAGTATATATAAAAGTACTACATGTTTGCTGCACATGAAATGTAGAAAATTGCAAGTGACGAAAATAAAATTCAGATTTGACTTGCACACACATCGAAAAGCGGGAAAAGCTTCACTGGGAAAACGTAGGAAAAACGTGCCATTTTCTCAGATAAACAAAGGAACACCCAGAAAGAGGAAAACAGTGCGTTTCGGGTTTTTAAAATGAAATTAAAAATATTAAAAAATTTCTAAAGAATAAAATCTTTTCAATAAATAAATGGTAGTACTTGTATTCAAGGATATTTTGATCTCAAAAATTTTTTAAAATTTATTTCTTATTTTATAAATCCATAACGCACTGTCATTGGCCTACGCAAAAGCTTCAAGTAAATATTGGAAAATATTGAAAACAAAGAAAACTCATAATCTGCCGGGATCACGACCCCTTTTGAGAGAAACCCAGAGAAAGAGAGAGGTTTGAGCAGAGAACCTCACAGATAACAAAACTTGCTGATAATAATTCATTTTATTTTAGTTTCAAATCATTATTCATCAACTGTATTTAATTGTATTTAATGTGGTTTTTATGGTTGCCTCTCTAGAGTGGGAAAAGAGGGTGCAACACCAGCCAAAAATAAACCACAACTCCACCCACTCCTCTCCGTTTTGCTTGGGGGAGAATCTTTATTAAGATTTATGTATCTGGCTCTGTGTTTCCGTCAGCGGATGATCCCGAATAAAGATCAAAAATAAAAAGAAAGAATACACAGATCATTTCCCATCTATTTCATGTAAATATTTTCCGTTGAAACCATAAATATTTAGGCTCTGGTGAAAGGCGGGAAAAACTTTCCATTGAAAGCTCTGATCTGTCTCCGAGTTTTCCGTCTGCAATATGCAGCCAAATGTTGCCACACATCCCATAAACAAAAACTTTAATCTCTGTAAACAATTTGCATTTAATTTACAGAATTTGTTGTCGGAGAATACCGTGGACGATCAGCATTGGCCCAAGGAGCTGATCTTGCTGCGCGAGAAGTTTACGGCCAAGAGTCAACTGGAGATCACTCAGCTGAATATTAAACATGCCGACGAGGTGGGTAAATTTTCAGATAAATGTTTTATAAATAAAATATGCTGGAAAATAGAAAGAAAATACATTTTGAAGATATTTTCTGTGTTTATATTTCACTACAAATATTTAATTCTATATTTAAGATCAAGGTTTTAATATAAAAACTTATCAAACTCTTATTTCCCAGATGTCGCGCCTGAAACTAGAATTCGAGAAGCAGCTGAATCGCAAGAACAAGCGCCATTTGACCTTTGATGCCGCTCGGGACCTGGAGCAGGTAATATGCGAACGGGATGGTTTGAGGGAACTCTCGAAGAGCTTCCGCAGCGTGCTCAGCCGGCTGGCCAAGTGTGTGGCCAACTGCGAGGAAGATCTCAACTCCACGCTCTCCGAGGAGGTGCAGCGTCTGTTGCTGCCCCGTCAGGATGCAGCTGATGAGCTGGAGGTCACTCTCAGTAGCTCCCTCAACAACACCAAGCAAATGCTTCGGGTGCCAGATGTGCACAGCCTCCTGGAAGTGGTGGAGGATCCCAGCCTGGTGCAGTTCATCGACAGCAAGAGCAACGAAGAGCCCAGCGAGGATTTCGATTTGAATGATTGCCTGGAGCGCCTGAAGTCGGAGGCTTCTTACCTTTTGCACTTGTCCGAGGACTTGCACAAACCCAAACACCAAGATGAGGCCTCAGAGGAGCACTTGGATGAGCCAGAGAAGCAGGAGCACGAACTCTGCTGCGAGGCGGAGGATGGCCTCAAGACCACCGAAACCGTTTTGTCCAAGTTCCTGCGGACCAACTCCCTGAACGACCAGCAAATGGGCGTGGCCAATCAGCGGAAGAACAGCCAGCCGGAGGCGGGAAAGACACACACCTCGCTGCCGCCAGATCTGCACGCGCATGCGGGCAATGCCTCGGAGCTCTCCTTCCAGCTGGTGGAGCTGAAGAACCGCCTGATCAAGTCGGAGACCGATCGCCAGAAACTGCAGCAGCAACTGAGCCACACCATCGATCGGAATGCCGAGCTGGGACAGGAGCTGCAGGCCCTGAGGGATCAGCTCTCCCAGCTGAACTCGCTGAACCACACGGACTACAACGAGGGCTATGGCCTGGGACCGGGCATGAAGAGCCTGCAGGAGCAGGAGGGGCTAGATCAATCCTCGGCCAGTTTTGTGGCCCTTCAGGAGAGGGCGCGACACCTGCTCTCGTCATCCTCGCCGGTCAAGGATCAGCAGCCTTTGAGGGATCCAGGAAACTCCACGGTCACGCTGCTTCAGATGATCGAAGACTTTTGCCGCGAGGGCGACAAGGTGGTGGAGAGTGGCAAGAAGGATCGCGAGGATCTGCAGTCCCAGGTGAGTTTAGTTTAAATATTCCTAAAGATCATTCCCTGGAGTTATCCCCTCTGTACCCTGAGTGCTAAACGCATGATCCAAATATAAATTCGAGTAGTCCGTAAGCCAGGTCTCTAAGTTAAGTGCAATACCCGCTCCTAACCCTCAACCACAACCAAAACACAGATCGATACCGCTGACAAGCAGCTGAAGGACACTAGGCGATTCCTGGAGGATCAGGCCGCCGAACGCGAGCAGGAACGCGACGAGTTCCAGCGCGAAATTGAGCGGCTAAAGGCCCAGTTGCGCGACAAGGAGAAGGAGCATAGCTCCTATGCCAATGCCTCCGAGGAGGTGAGTCCTGACCATGTGACCTCACATCTATCGCTGGGATTGCTTGGTCTTGATTTTCGGGCTTGGGTTGACTTTCGTTTATGCGTTTTGCCTTTTGGTTTACAAAGTCTTTTCTCTGTCTTTCAATCTCTTTTTCTCTATACTTGTATTCGTTTTTGGTATTATTAATATAGCTTTAGTTTTGGTTATAAGTTTAGTTGTTAGTTTACTTAAGTTTCCTCTGAATGTTTCCTGTTTTTTATTAACTGACACAATTATGCACCTTTACTTAAATATAAACACAAAATTGCTTGGCATTAATTAAGTTCTGGAAAGCATTGAAAATTTCCATCGAAGAGTTTACAAAATCGCACGCTCCACCCGGCACCTGTTGGGCATATATTAACTATAAATCCCCCTGGGGGCGCAGTCAAGGGCAGCCTCCTATATCTGTATTTATGTATATATGTATGTGTAGGCCAGATCTTTTGTAAGAACGTGCCAACATATTTATAGACCCGGAGAAAAATATACACACACTTAAGTGTGTGCGCCAGTCGTAGCCTTTCAATCGGATTCCATTTAGCGAAGCTACCTCAAGTTGAAGATCTCTGCGGGACTAGGAAATATATTTTCAATGTCGATCGGATATATGTATGGACTTTGTTTCGAAAATGATGTATGAGAAAGTATTACAACAGTCTTTGGATAATTTACAAGTGTGAAATGAGGAGTCTGAATGGGGATTAATCAATTTGTGCTAGTTTTGATAATTACAAAATTTTCGATGTGATTTATGAGGACCTTTACAAGTTAATAAATCTTCAAATATATTGAAAAATTTATAAATGTGCTTAGGGAAGAATAATATATTTAATTTCGCTTTGATTATTACAAAATGTTTATATTCATTAAATAGTTTTAATTTAACCATTTGCTTTTAAAAGAAATTTTTAACTTTTGATCATAATATTCGAGTTACAGTCTTATTTTAGATCTGTTATTATAGTTTCTTATCATTAAAACAATATCTAAAGGAACTAGTTATAAATATTCGTAAGCATTTACAACCTTTCATTGCATTTATTAATTATATTTATTATTTAAGTTTGGTATTTTGGACACTTAACAAACCTTAAATGTTTCTTGTATTAATTGGACTCTAACAAACTATTTGTAACTCTTTTTGCATGCACCCCATAATAAACCAAAACTGCAACTAAAATATTAAAAATGTTTGCACCCTTTCCCTTCTCCCACTGCGCCTGCACAACACTCACAAAAATAAATGAAGTTAGCGCAGAGTAAGCATGTAAGTTGGTCACTAATCTGGACATGATCGCACACGCACACTCACCATTCACCACATTTCACCTTAACTCACCGCATTTCACCACAATTCACCTTGCCTTCCTAATTATTAATAAATTTTAATATATTTAATTTCACACAGTACGCCCAGCTAGAGGGTCAGTTGCGAGAGGTTAACCATCAGCTCAGCGAATCGAATGCCAAGCGCGACAAGTTCGAGGTGGAGCTGAAGGCTTCGATTGACAAGATATTTGTGCTGCGGGAAATCATCTCGGAACTGGAGACCCAGGTCCAGACCAAGGCCATCAACGAACAGGTTCTAACGGAGAAGGCCAAGCAACTAGAGGACTATGTTAGCTTGCAGCTCAAGGATAACGATGCCCTGCAGCAGAAGGTGCACAGTCTGAAGACGGACATCGGAGAGGGCTATCAGTCCCGGATCAGGTTGCTGGAGGAGAAGCTGCAACTGGGCAGGCCGACGGCCGAACAGAGCCTTGTTCTCAGCCAAGTGGCCGAAAAACTGCGTGATATTGAGACCACTTTAGAGCAGAAGACCAAGGTCCTGGAGTCACTGCACAACTCCAACACCACCTCGAATTCGGCCAGTCTGAGCGTCACCGAAGATGTCTCCGTGCATGGCAGCAAGGATCGTACAGCCGAGGGTTCCCCATCCCACCAATCGCTTACCATAGAGAACGTGCAGCGGGTCACCGAGAAGCTGGACAAGCACACGCGGGTCGAGGAGGCGGCCATCAAGCGGATCCGTGACCTGGAGATGCAGGCGCAGCAAATGCGTTCTGGCTATGTGGTGAGTAAGCAAGTGAAAACGAAAGGGTGTTGTCTACGCTAAATAAGCGGTGTTCGTATTCGGTGGTGATTTGGTTTGAGTCTTAGCTTCTGAGGTGAAAATAATTTAAATGGTTTTATTTTTTTATCTTGTCTTAAATAGTAAATGTTGATTTTTATTTTTTAATAATTTTTAATTTATACAATTAAAAATAATATTTCAATATTTTATTAATAAATAAAAAAATACCAAATTAAATTTATAAATTAGAATTTATTAAAAATAAATATCAACATAAAAAGAATTCATTATAAATTATTTATAAATTAGAATTTATTAAAAAATAAAAGTCAACATGGATCGAGATTTTATAGATGACAAAATTAAAGCATTTAAATTAATATTAAATTAAATATAAATTATAACATAATATAATAATATAAATATTAATATTATTAAAATATTTTAATATTTTTCCTTGCCAAATGTATAAAAAATAATATTTAATATTATTTTGGAAGTTACACCTTTTATTTCAACTCTAAACTCAACTATTCGATTTGAATGAGTATGGCTTGTGTCCCAGCTTAAAATCATCACTAGCCCATTCTTTTACCTTTTCCTTATCATACTTAGTTCACCACTTCCCACGTTTCGAACTCGATTCGATTGTGTTTGTGTCTCGGCTAAATCGCTGATTTTGAATTTCAACGGATGCTCTCTCTATATTTAGAAGCTTCTCTGCTCTGTTTTCGCCCCTTGATTACCCTCCTCTTGTCAAATAAATTCTCTTGGCTTTCCCGATCAAACATCACTCAGTTGCCCCCCGAATGGCACTGTGAACGGTTGAAGCGAAAGCAGAAATGTTTGCCTTCACATACATAACTTTATTTCGCTAACTGAATAACGATATCTATATACGAAAAAAAATATAAAAAATTAATCAAATAAAAGACCACAAGTAGCTGAGGTTTCGGAAATGTTTCAGTATCCAAAGATACCGCTGCGAGTGAGTTTTTCAAACGAAGAATTTTAGTTTTCCGATCAAGGTTCCCCAAAGACTGTGCTCTCTCCGTGTGACAATTGATGTGCTCTGGCTGCAAATGTTTATTTATTTTGATGAATACCGAGTTGGTTCAAGGCAATCATAATATAAATAAATATATAATTCAATTTGTTGTGGCCGCCCGTTGTCATAATGTTTTGTCCATGCATTTATTGTGGCCAGTGGTTAGTTATAGGAGAGTCTTTTGCGATTTTTGTGGCGAATATTTGAGGAAATTTGGCACACGCGTTGTCATAAATAAGTCGTTGGCTCCCTGCTCCCTTTTCCCCATTTTATCTCAGTTTTTCCCCGGTTCGTTCCACTTCAAAAATAGATTTTGTACTATTTTCATTCCACTTGAAAATTGAATTTTAAAACAAATCATTTGGCGCCTTTGTTGGCACCTGCCACATTTCCATCATTTCCTGCTGAGTGCCTGCTACCTTTGTCACTCTTTCAAACTCCTAAAAAAACGAAGAACTGAAGTTTAGCTTTGTTTACAAATATAGATGCATTCTCCCCATTTGAAACAATAATACGATGCTGTAATGCCTCAATAAATTCCATTATGTTATGCCATGCATCCCGCTGGGTTGTTTGGAGAAAGGGGAGAGTGATTTGCTACGCTTGGGATTGTGGATTCTGCTGGGGAGGAGCCTGCGGAAGATTGCACTGCCCGCATAAATATACTTAAATGGATCAAAACCGAGTAAACAATAAATGCAAAGAGCCAAGAGATGCAAGATGCAAGGCAAAGAGATACCGAGAGAACAGTGGAGGGAATTTTTAAAACGAAAGATAAATGCTAAAAATGTATTTGTGCAGAAATTACTTAAATATTTAGCCTCTTATTAAAATTAAACATGTTTTAAAAGAATTAAAGCCTTAAAACGTCCCAGATTATTTAAAATTTATTAAATAATTATATATATTCGGTATTTATAATTTATTTACACATTATATTAAGAGAAATATAGTTGAATATTTTGTTCCAATTGAAGTAAAGTATATTCTTAAATGTCTTTAATTTAAATAAATCATTGTTAGCAAGCCAATATAAAATTGAGATAAGAAAATGGAGATAACATGAATAACATTAGTCATTCTATGTTATCTTTTACATTTACCAGCAACGAATGCACTTAAATTGTTTAAATTATTTCCCACACACACAGCCTACTGTGCTATGAGGAGATACAGACATACTTCCACTTTAATTGAAGTTGGAAAGGGTTAAATGCAGATGAAGCCAACGGTCAAACGGTCGGTCATTGGACTCACAACCACACAACTCCAAGAAAATATACAGAAGACCAAGACTAGAGCCACTTGACCACATTTTCGCTAATTAACTTTAATTCTTCCACATTGATAAATAAATAAAATACTTCAGTCGGGAAAAGTTAAGCTTAATGAATTAATTTTATATAAATTTATATTTATTTCTATTTAAAATGAAGCCATATTAAATCAGAAACAATCCCATTCCCTTACAGGACCTCCAAAATGAGCGCGACTCGCTGCAGGGTCGGATGGATGAGCAAACCCATCGGATATCCACCCTTCAGAATCGCCTGGAAGAGCAACGCCAGCGGGCCGAGCAACTGCATCGTGCTGGCACCTCCGATCTGACCACCAAAGTCCACGAACTCCAGGGCGAGGTCCAGAATCTGAGCGAGCAGCTGAGTGCCCGAGACAAGCAGATGGCCACCATGCGGCAGCAGCTGCAGCGCAGCAAGGAGGAGATCATGCGGCTCGAGGCGGAGGTCACCGTTCGCACGCAACCGGATCGCAGTCTGGTGGAGAAGCTCGAGGCTGAGGTACAGCAGAAGGGCGCCGAGATAGGCAAGCTGAAGGAGAAGATACGCACGGAGATGATCAACCGACTGGCACTGCCCGATCTCATGCAGACCATGCTGGCGGACAAGAACGATGAGATCGATCACCTGCGCGACCAGCTGGAGGCCAAGGAGAAGGAACTGCAGGCGCACGCACAGGATGTCAGCCAGCTCTCATCGCCGGCAGGAGGAGAAGGAGGAGGAGGCGAGGGAGCGGGAGCAGGAGCAGGAGGCAAGCTAAGTGCACGCACTCTCAGCGATATTGGATCGATTACCGAGTTCCCCGAGCCGGATGTGGATCGTCGAGCGGCCATGCGCAGCCTCAATGCTCCCCTGCACATGAGCGAAGGTGCGGGCGGCTTCCTGCACCAAACAATGGTGAGAGTCCTTTATTTTTAAGAATAATTATAGTCCTCATAAATGATATCTTCCCCTTCTTCTTACAGGAAACCTCCAAGGAGGCTGTGGCCAACTTAACCCACAAGCGAACCGATGACTTGAGTGGCTTTATGGCCCCCTATCCGGTGAACACCTTTGAGCATCCTCATTACTTCCAGGCCCTGGGAGTTACTGCCCAGAGCAGCGATGGCCTCACTTCCGGTCTCGTGCCGCGTCAGATCAACTTCTCCAACCTCACCGAAGACTCCAAGCTGAAGACGCCCAGCATGATGATGATGATGCGAACCCCAGAGATGCCCAGGCCAACGACTCCGCCCGAGGTGCAGCAGTTGCGACAGAAACTTTCCACTTTTGAGCGCCAGCAGGGTGAATGGGAGAAGAACTTGCATGATCTGCGGCAGAAGCTGGAGCAGGAGAAGGAGCAAGTGAGCCGCCAGTCGCAGAGTCTGCGGAGCCACGAGGAGAGTGAGCGGAAATTTAGACTTCGCATTGAATCCCTGGAGGCCAAGATCCTGGAGGCAGCCGCCCAGGAGGCCGCCGAGCGTGAAAATCTCCGCAGGGAGCTCAACTTTGTGAGTGTGGCCCATGGGCACTGCGAGGATGCGGCCGCTGCTCGCAAGCGGGAGCTTGAAGTCCTCAACGGTGAGGTGAAAGTCAAGGCCGAGCAGCTGCAGGCTGCCCTCCGACGTTGTGGCGATCTGGAACTCCAGGTTCTGACCCTAGAGCGGGATCTGGAACGCTTGAAGAACAGCGAGAACAGCTCGAAGCAGTATTCCGTGGACGAGATCGCACAGCAGGTGGAAAAGGAGCTGAACTACTCCGCCCAGCTGGACTCGAACATACTCAAGGCCATCGAGAGCGAGGATGAGAACAATCTGGACAAGAAGCAGCAGCAGAAGGAGGTGCAAACGGAGGAGGAGGAGCAACTGCCGGGCACTGGCAACGGCACCGACGACGAGAACTTCACCGGGGAACGGGAGCTCCTCAATCAGTTGGAGGCCCTCCGGGCACAGCTGGCCGTGGAGCGTGAGCAATGCGAGGCGATGAGCAAGGAGTTGCTGGGCGAGAAGCAGCATTCGCAGGACATTCAAGAGCAGGACGTGGTCATCATTGAGGCGATGCGGAAGCGCCTGGAAACTGCCCTCGATGCCGAGGATGAGCTCCACAAGCAGCTGGACCAGGAACGAGAGCGCTGTGAACGCCTGCAGACTCAGCTTACTTCCCTGCAGCGAGCGGAGAGTCGAAGGAACAGTTCTCTGCTCCTGAAATCCCCCGGAGACTCTCCTCGCAAATCCCCGCGTGCTGACTTCGAGTCGGAGCTGGGAGACCGGCTGCGCAGTGAGATCAAAATGCTGGCAGCTCAGAATGAACGGGAGCGGGAGAGATCGGCGGATGCCCAGCGGAGCAGCGAGCGGGAGCGCCAGCGGTACGAGAAGGAGCTGCAGGAGCGCGTGGCCTACTGTGAGCGGCTCAAGCAGGAGATGGAGAAGCTGTCCCGGGACAAGGAGTCGGCGGAATCCGAGCTAGAGCACTTCAACGAACGGCTAACCCTGCAGGCCAGCGAGATTGAAAGCCTGGAGGCCAGACTGGTCACTCTCCAGGAGGCGGAAACCCGCAGGGCCAACACCCGCACCCGCCAACATCAGGAGAACGTAAAGCTTCAGGCCGAGATCCATGAACTGCGCTCCAAGCTGCTCTCCGCCGAAGCGGCACGCGACTGTCTGGACCAAAAGGTCGTCCAACTCCGCTTCGATGTGAGTCGCTCGGGTCAGCGCGAAGCCAAGCTGGCCGAGGCCCTGGCCCAGGCCAACGATCGGCTGGCCCACAGCACCAGCGACGACAATGTGCCGGCCCAGTTCCTGCAGAAGATGAAGGAGATCAACACGCTGCTGGTGGAGAACACGCAGGAGAACAAGCAAATGGCCGAGACGGTACAGTTTCTGGTGGGCGAACGGATTGCCCTGCAAAAGAAGTGCGAGGAGCTGCTGGGTGGCTCTGGAAATACCAATGTGGCGGAGCTGGAGGAACGCTGCCGCCAGCTGATTGGTCGCTATCTGCGGGTGGAGTCGCATCGCAAGGCGCTGGTCTACCAAAAGCGATACCTGAAGCTCACACTGGAGGGTTACCAGGCCAGTGAGCAGCTGGCACTGCAGAATCTGCGAGGGACAGGAGCCCAGCCGGGCAGCCAAAGGAATATTAAGAAGAAGTTCAAGTAAGCCTTGAGTTTATTTATAAATTAACTAAAAAAATATCTAATTTAATTGATATTCTTTTACCTTTTGCAGGACTGTTGCCCTGGCCATCATTGCCATTCAGCGTATCAAGTACATCGGACGCATCTGGCACACGGGCAAGCGAATTGTGAGCAAGTCGGTCTTTACAATTACCCAGCAAAGGTGAGAGCGGGCTTAATACGGAACATATCTTGCTGTACATAAAGGCCTGTTGCTGTCATAACCTACATTCATTCTCTCTCATTCCCTTGAAGCTCTAAGATGCCCCTAGTGACGGTCAATATGAAAGTTAAGCTAAGCAAGGGCGATTCAGCCAAGAAATAGTGGTCAACAGGTCTGGGCTCATCACAAATGAAAGCACTCCCTTTTTTTAAGGGTTCACTTAATTCTTAGAAACTAGAAAGTCTTGTCCTAGAACTTGACCCAGTCACCAAGCGTAGCTAAAGATATAGTTTATGAAATTTACTAACAGAACTGCAATTGGGTTTCGGGTTTCCTTTTAATTATGGAATTTAAATACATGGTTTATGGTTTATCAAAATCGCTACACATATATTTTTTTAAATATTTTATTTCCGCAGAAATTCTGCTTCGAAACTCACCTTAAATTGTATTCCAAAATCACCCAATCAACAAAGACTTTTACTCGACTGACAACTAATCCCAGCTTTCTTTTTAGAAGTCCTGGTCTCAATATGAATGTGGCGTCCACGCTGCCATCTCCATTGCCTGTGCCCAACTCCTCGAACTTACCCACCAATAATAATAACAACCACAACCTGACGGAGCGCCTCAGCTACGCGCCCGTCTCGCCGCCAATGGTTAACTACAGCACCTTGCAGCCCATAATGCTGCCATCGGACTTTAACCTCCAAGCGCCAACAACATCGTTGCAAAACTCCCTCTCTAATAATAACAGCAATGATACCAATGGGCTGCCCTCGCTGGCCAGATTGGACTGGCCGACGATGCAGAAGCCCAAGAGAGCGCATGCGCGGCATCATTAGCCTAAGTAAAGCCATATATCGAAGACATCGAGGAGAGTGCCGAGCATGAGATCCATTTTTAGAGTTATATAAACCATTTCCTGTACCATTTCCCCCTCCTAGAAAACTAAGTTTTAAGCTGTTGTGTAACCTAGTTTAAGCATACGCGCAAAACCACACCAAACTTAGGCCTGTAATCGCTCGTCTATAAGTGTTATTTGTATTATTACCGCCCAAGTGTAGTCGTAAGCATAAACCTAATCCATGTTCCAGTATTTTTTTATTGATTGGTTCGACTGACTGTATTGAGTCCCCCATTTCATTTGGTTTTGACTGTATAAGTTTTCTAATAAGTTTGATTAAACCGAAATTGATTTCATATTGAACATGTTTTTGTTGATTTTTTATTTTCTTGGACCTTATTTGAATGTTTCTTGTATATAAACACGGAATGTGCCTTAAGGGTGGAGAGGATTCAATGGACAATTAAGAATTCAATTCACATCAAATCATTCAAATAAAGATTAACATTTTAATGAAGTAAGAAAGCAACGTTGATTTTATTGGTATTTGGGGAATTGAGAGGAAAGTAATACGATATCTAACTTGAAGTGTAAGGGAGTTTATTATTATCAAATAAAATTTATTAACTCAGTAGCATTATGCACTTAATTTATTTACAATCTTAGTATAAAGTAAATAAATATAGGGGAAAAATTCCTGGGGAATAATTCCCAAGGAAAAATTCTTGAGAATCCATCTGGAAATTGAGAATCCGAGTTCTCAAATACGTACTATTCTCAGGTTGAGAACGATTTTTTTAAACATTCTTAGTTTAAGTATTTTTTCCTCACTTTAAGAACAAAAAACTCAAAATGAGTACAAAAGTACTCACACCAATATTGAGAACAAATAATCCCGAATTGAAATGGTTTTATCTTTAAATTAAGTACGTCTGTACTCAAAATTTAATGAGAAGGGATGAAAGGGGAAGAGCAGCAAGCATAAAGTAAATTTTGCACTTTCGTCGAGGACAAAAGTTCTCAAAAACGTAGTAACAATTTTGATATTAGTTTTTGGTCTCTTAAAAATTGCACTTAAACTGAGTACAAAACCACCTCTAAGTAAGAATAAGTTGACTTAGTCGTTATTTGAGTACTTATTTTCTTATTTAAAATCCATTTTTTCTTAAAATTTCTCACTGTGTAGGTTTTCCAATTCCAGAATCCCTTCCACCAATAGTTTTTCCCCGGGATTTTTTCCCTGGGAAGTTTTCCTTGCGATTTTTTTCCTTCGAATTTTTTCTCGGGAATTATTCCCCGGAAATTTAACCCCTTTATTTTTTTAGGCAGGATTTATCTCTGTCGGGAATTATTTCCCTCGGCAATAAGCCAGGAAACTATCTCATCTGATTTATTTATGATGTAAAGGTCATATTGCTTGATTATTTGCAGCTACAAACTTATCTTGGGAGACCTATAACTTCTTAGGGTTTATTTTGAAACTAAAACAAAATTCAAAATGTTACCTAAGTAAAAAGTAACCCGAAAATTCGACCAAAGCGGTTTCTATTTACCTAGAAATATGTATATGTACAAAACAAAGATCCACCTACTTGAGTATGCATACCCATTTTGTCGCCTCACATGGTAATCGCATGTACAAGGACATACAATCATGTCCTACACTGGTTACATCCCAGTCCCTCATTGACATCCGCATAGCCCCCTATATCCCCCATATCCGCATG
Organism: Drosophila auraria; assembly: GCA_008042615.1. Classification (NCBI taxonomy): domain Eukaryota; kingdom Metazoa; phylum Arthropoda; class Insecta; order Diptera; family Drosophilidae; genus Drosophila; species Drosophila auraria. The sequence continues at coordinate 20,692 of VNJW01005035.1, read as the reverse complement.
CATGCATAATCGTCAAGCAAAACGCAAACCGAAATGGCGAGCACGTAAACGGAAACCCAACGACAATCGCACATTTCCCAATAATTATATTTCAATGCATCAGAATTTCAGCAGGACAGTCGTCTGGTTTCCGCAGGACAACACCAACAAATAACAGGCGGAATAATAACACCACCCGGCCAGTGGAATCAACGTCATCATCGTGTTTATCATCATTGGCAGGAGCAGGAGCAGCAGCAGGAGCAGGAGCAGACGCAGCGGGGGCATCGTCATCGCAGCTGGCCATTGCCATTGATACAGTTATGAAGGCCGGGGAGCATAACAAAAGCCTCTGGTCAGTTGACTGCCACTGCCACCTCCTCGATGTTCTGCGGTGAAAAAGGGGGTAGAACGGTGGTTTTGGGTGGCTCTGATGGGTGGCTCTGTTGGTCTGTTGGATGTGTGTGTGCCGGTGTGGTGTGGTCGGTCATTATCTGTTTAACAGTTCCACATTTAACGATGAAACCTCCGCTGGCATTGCCAGCTCGTCATGATACGGCCACATTTGAGTGGGCGGCTCACAAAGGCCACGTCCAGCCCAGTCCCTTAATTCCCGGCTGCCAATCTGGCCACTAGAGATGGTAGGATTTTATATAGAACCAAATAAATATAATTTAATATGTGAAGAGAGAGAGAGCTTACCTTAATTGCTAATTTAACATATATTCTTACCTTTAACCTCTAAGCTTAGCTTGCACAAATATTTCAAGTTTATATTTCTTTTTTCCTTAACATAAAAAAAGGCTAATTCCATTAATTAAATCAACTCGCCAAACTCTTAATTGAGCTTCTAATTGCTTGCATATTAATCAAATTTTGTACCTGACTCTCTGCAAAAACTAGACCACTTTGCTTTAACTGGATTATTCCACAAATGAGCCATCAATATCAGTCAGTGGCCATCCCTGATCCAGCTCCAGCTCCTGGCATATTGTGCATTACAAACGGACAATCAACGGGCAGGCATGGGGCCAATAAGTTTATTACTTACCTCGGCGCATTGCCCAACCAACCGTGCTCGGTCCGGGGAAGGAGGCGGAAGGTAGGTGGCTCCGGATGGCAGAGGGCAAGTCCTTGAGCAGGAAGCCAACGAGCAGCACACACATGTCCGATGCTCGACATTGGAACGCATCATCTTGCCGTGGATAATTCATGAAATGCACATCATTGCCTCAATAATGATTGCCGTTACACACACACACACACCGGGCACGCCTCAATGGTTGTGTATACAAAATGTATTTGAATATCCTGGAAAGGACAGAGGGAGTCCCCTGCCTGCATGCATGCCTGTCTGTGTAAGGATGACTTGGTATTTGTGGATACTGGGTATCCCGTTGCCTTGTTGATTGTCGAATTAGATGGCAGATACCAACTAAATCGTATGTCAGTGATTCATGCAATTGCATAAATAAAAGGGGAGACTGCTTGACTGCTTCTAGCCCTAATTCTTTGCTTTGCTAATTTAAAGAATCATATTTATTCGTTAAGAATTCTCTCTTGTTTACTCTGAAATCAGGAAACACAAATAAGCTAGTTACACTTCCTGGATAATGAATTTTCTTTTCCGCCTGGAAGTTTTTAAACAATACTTGCTAATTGCAGAAAGTGCTCTGACTAATATTTGACAAGTTCATGAAACTGATTAAAGGCGGGTCTTTTAAAATGAAAAAGAAAGAATTTCAACAGAATTTGTCCTGAAAATACTCTCCTTAATTATTTGCCATAGAAATCTTATTATGGTATTTTAATAGAATAAGTATAGCTCTACACCAGTGATGCCCAAGCCCCCGCCACATGTGGTTGGTAAAAATTCTGCCGGTTCTCTGCCGCTACACAGACAGTGTAAACGTGACGTGAGCAGCAGCAGCAGGGAAGAGAGAGAATGAGAGGTCGAGTGGTGCGGTTGCCAGAGCAGTGCAAAGCATTAAATTTTAACGATAAGTTAATATTTAACGTCATTTATTAATTTATTTATTTATTTAAAGGTGTAAAGCAGATGCCCACACAAATACAATGACGTGTGACTTTCATTTGAGTGCGTAAGAGAAAAACGAAGTTGGCTTCGCGCAAGACGTTGCGGTTGCCAGAGCAGTGCAAAGCATTAAAATAACTTATCGTGTGTATAAACATTAAAGTTGTAGTTCTTAGCTAGTAACACATTTCTATTATAATTTAGTAAATTACCAAGAGTGTAAAATACTTCTTTAAAGTTCAATTATAAGTTTAAAATAACAGAAATTCTTAAGTATTACTCAAGATACTTAAATAAACCAATCCCATTTATTTATATCAAAAGAAAACAAAGTGAACACTTCAAACACCTTCCATTTCCAACCTAAAATGATTACCATTATCCATTTTAAAATGTAAAATATCCTCTTCCACTAATTAAATCAAAAACCATTTAAATTTGCCTTAACTAGTCAACTGCTTCTAAATTTTCCAAATAAAATCTCTCTTATCGATTTCCCTTTGGCTTTCTGCACAGTTATTGTTTCTGCAAATATTTTAATTCTCGCACTTGCCCATGTAAAACAACATTGGGTAAACGCCTTCTGGGCCGGCCATCTTAACTTGATTGGAAATGAAACAAATTGATATTTGTCTAATAACAGGCATTTTAATTGAGGTTTCTGAGAGGGCTTTAACGTGAGAAACATACCTGCCAGAACAATGTGTGGTTAGGTGGCTAAAAGGATTCCCTGGCAACAGGGAGTGCGGCAAGTAGCAGGAGGGCTTAAGCTATTGACGAGTGTAACTGACTGATGTCTGCCCTCAACTCACTCCCTCACTCATTGGCACCTCCTCGGCAGCCAGCATCCTGGCTGTTGAAACATTTCAAGCACGACTCATGGGTTTTCAGCTTAGCACTCGGAAAAACTAAGTAAAAAGCTATGAAAATGTGTGGAAACTTGTGCCTAAAAAAATTATACTAAGTTGTAAGGACTTGAATAATTTTAAGGCATGAATTATTCTACGGAATTTCTTAAACATGGATTTCCTTAGGCAAATATTATAGGAATATTAAAGTAAATAAAAATCCTTCCGGTAGGCTTCAAAAAGAAGCCTTTTGCAGAAATGAGACATCATTATACTTTTCATACCCTTACAAAAATAATGATTCTATTTTTAAAATCCTTAAGAAATTAATGATTATATTCTTAGCAAATTTTTAGAATTTGAACATCTTTAGGAATGAAATATTCTACATAATTTGTTAAATATGGAATTCCTTTGGCAAATACAAAAAGTATATTTAAATAAATTAAAATCATTATGCTAGGCTTCTTTATGGCCTTTTACAGGAATGAGACACTGAGCTTAATATCTTTATATATTTTTAATACCCTTAAGAAATTAATGATTATTTTTTTAGAACCAAAAGAAATTAGTGATTATATTTTTAATACCATTATTATAATTGTATCTTAAGTATCTTTTAAGAAATTTATTTTTCCCTACGGCAGTTTGTATTTTCGGAAGTATAGTTTTTTACTGCAACAGAAAGATTTTCAAACTTTCTTAAATATTATTTAAAATTATTTCTCTGAATGCACACACAGATAAGCTAAGAAGTACGCACACACAGACACGCACTTAAAGCGTCATTATTAGCACAACAGAGAAAGAGAGAGAGAAAGACAGAGAATCAGAGTATCAGAGATGTTGGGAGTGGATTGTGTGTGTTTCGGGGCAAGTGTGTGGGTGAGTGGGGGTCGACCATTATGACCACTTGCTGTGCACAGCCCACACCCCCACCCAGGCACACACACACACACTCACCTCTCCGGTTCCAGTTCCTCCTTGTTGACACACTTCTGCCAACAGTTGATCTTGTGGCCGACCGCAGGCATGCGGATTAAATCCATAAAGGATACGCACACATGTTCATTTCATATGCACGTGTTTCCATGTCTGTGTGTGTGTGTGTTTGCTCTGCTGTGTGCGTGTGCGTTGTGTCTATGAAATTTTAAGCACGTCCGTTTTTGGGCCTAACGAGCCCCGCTTCCAGCCCCCGAGCGAGATGGCGATTGCGATGGCCAGTGAGGGAGCAAAGAGCGCCCTAAAGTAGGCAACAAATTGTATCTGTTTGTTGGTGCAGTGCAGAGTCCTGAGCAAAGCAGAAAGGGAATTTGGAATTTGCTCACCAGAATACTCTGAAAATTCCTTAAGCTGCTTTTGTTTTTTATTTTTATTTTAAATATTTGATTTTAGATTTTATTTGAAATTTTAATAGGGAAATCCTAGAATTTGCTAAAATGGATAACCAAATGTGCTTACCAACATCTCTGGAATAACTATAAATCAGTGATGCCCACACAAATACAATGACATGTGACTTGCATTTGTGTGCGTAAGAGAAAAACGAAGTTGGCTTCGCGCGAGACGTTGCGGTTGCCAGAGCAGTGCAAAGCATTAAAATTTAATACTTTGCACTGCTCTGGCAACCGCACCACTCGACCTCTCATTCTCTCTCTTCTCTGCTGCTGCTGCTCACGTCACGTTTACACTGTCTGTGTAGCGGCAGAGAACCGGCAGAATTTTTACCAATCACATGTGACGGGGGCTTGGGCATCACTGCTATAAATGGTTTATGTTTAAGGAATTAGGTGTGAAACAAATGTATTTTTTATTTACAGCCAAAAACAGTTAGTTAGAAAAGCCAACTAAAATATCTTACTATATATTTAATTTTTAAATACTTCCCTTTACTATAATTAAATATTACCCCTTGCAAGATCATATGAAGTACAGCCCAGATACATATACGCATAGCACTCTTAAAATATCTCAAGGCTGTTGCTTGGCTTATCATTTTTATATTAAATATTTGATAATAGATTTTATTTGCAATTTTCATAGTTTGCTAAAAAGATTTACTTACCAAAAATCTCACATAACTTTCAATGGTTTATGTTTTAGGAATCAGGTACGAATATGATTTTTTTTCTATAAGCAAAAATATATTTTATTTATAGCCAAAAAAAATTATATAGAAAATGCCAAATTAAAAATTTTATTAAAATATTTTTTCCAAAATTTTTCTTCTTTAGAAATTATTATTATTATTATTTAGAAAAAGCCCAATGAAAAATGTTATTATATATATTTATTTTCAAATACTTCCCTTCACTTGAAATTAATATTACCCCTTGCAAGAGCATATCAAGTACAACCCATACACACATACACGCACAGACAATGGCCCACAGGTTCAAGTAGCCTAGTATATGTATTATGTTTACAAATCACACCTAATAACAATTGAGCAAGGATTTAACACGTCCCTTCCGCTCCGCCCTCTGGCTGCTCTGGCTGCTCGGGGGAAATTGTTGAGAGTTTTGTGTGGCTTTTTGGGTTAATTAAAATATGCAAGCAAATAAAATGAAATTGTTGCCATCTCCACCTGCCCCAGACTCTCACTAACATCCCCTCAATTAGATGAGGCGTACAGTGTGGTCGGGATTTTGTTTACTTGTTGGCTTACACGGGGCCTAACGTTAAGCGGTGTTGCAAGGTATGAAAATGCATTTTTAATTTCATTTAATTTGCTTCGCTTTCTGCTCGCCAGAGTGAAAATGAAATTGATTAACGCTGTAAAACCCTTGTACATGTTCATAATAACCCCGACACAAGAGCAGCCGACAGAAGCCCAAATGAAAACAAAAAATGGTTAAATAAATAAATTAAAATCAATAAAAACCACAAAAGCACACACATATGCAGCAGGGACACACGTGTGTGCGAGTGTGTGTTTGCCAGGGAGCCATTTTAACATGCACATTATTACAATTAAAATTAATTTAATAATAAATTCCAAAATAATTACATTTCACTTGTTTAAATAAACGTTTTTCGACCATGGAATGGACTCGGGACATACGACCTGCAACGCAAAAAAAAGGTGATACCATTACATGCGAGGATATGTGTCGGAATATCCTGGTTTATTTGTGTGTGAGTGGGTGTGGGTGTGCCTGACCAATTGGCAATATGCTGCCCAACTCAGGGAAAAAAGTGGACAATTTAAATGAATTTTATGCTCTTTGCGATACGGGGGTATTTGTACTTTTATGTGATATTTTATTTAAGCGGATTAAGGGAATTGTTTATATTAAAAAACAATCTAAATAAACTTTATTTGTTTAATTTGGACCAAGCTCCAATAAGTAATTAATCAATATTTTTTAATTATATATATTTTCTTTAATAATAAAGTGGTCTTTGTATAAATTGGAAGATAGATCTAGCTCCCTTTTTCTCATTCTAATTTGTTATTATACTTTATTGATCGTGCTGTTTTACGCTTTCATTTATTAAATCTTAAAAAATTCACCAATACGTAAATAAAAAATATTCTTTTATTATATTTATTATTCTGCATTCATTAAATTCTTAAGTCAGACTTTTCTGAATTGTAAATATATTATAATTCTTCAAATATTTAACCCTTTCCGGACTACTGGGACAGTAATGCAAAAACATTTGCCACAACTATCTTGGATTTTAAAATAATACTCCGTCCCGAAAAGGTTAATCGCTTACCTAATATAATCTAATAAAAATGTAAACTTATCTAGCTCTCCTTAATTCACTAGAAAATAAATGTAGTCCTTTGAAAACTTAAACATTTCATCTCCCAAAATATATTCACATCTGAGTTATGTATTTACAGCATCCGTATAAATCCTCCGCATATTTATATTTTTTTAAGGGGAAAGAGAAATAAAATTTTGTGCTTTATATTTGCATTAAAAATTCAACATTTCCCTCTGAATCTTTTGCACTGGCATCGCATAAATAAAATGGCACACAGATATGTACCATAATATATACGTATGCAGAGAGACATTTATATATATATATAACTGTCAGTCATACATATACATACGAGTGGAGTGGAGTGTCCTGCGAATGTTTCTGTGATGTTTGCTCCTTTTTTGTGTGTGTTTTTATTTGTTAATTTGTATGGAAAATCACTTTTTACCAAGGGGGAGCCGGGATAAAAGCAGCAGCAGAAAAGCAGCAGGGAGTGGGAATGTGGATCGAGTGTAAATAAAACCCATTTAAAAAATTACGCTGTTTTTATAAGGTAACAATGCATACAACAATTAACACACGTGTGTGCGGATGATGCAAATTTGCATAACATTTTTGCCCGGGACCACATGACGAGGGCGGCGGCCACGCCCCCCATTTACACTCGCAAAAGGATGCACAGAAAATAATATCTAAGAATTATTATTCTTTTTATTATAACAAAACAAAAATTAAAATAAAATAAAATAAATTCAAATATAAATTTAAGAAATTACTTAGTTTAAATCAGTGATGCCCACACAAATACAATGACATGTGACTTGCATTTGTGTGCGTAAGAGAAAAACGAAGTTGGCTTCGCACGAGACGTTGCGGCTGCCAGAGCAGTGCAAAGCATTGAAATTTAATGCTTTGCACTGCTCTGGCAACCGCACCACTCGACCTCTCATTCTCTCTCTTCTCTGCTGCTGCTGCTCACGTCACGTTTACACTGTCTGTGTCGCGGCAGAGAACCGGCAGAGTTTTTCCCAAGATAGATAAAGATAAAGATCTCAGCTATTGTCCCTGATATAATTTTGAAAAACTTGTATATATTTTCTAATATTTTAGTTGAGATATAGATATATTTTATCTTATATTTTTAATATTTTTTATATTTAAAATAAAGTTTTTAAAATTAATATTCCTTTTTCTCTTCATGCATCATGGGTTCGCTCGGGCGTATAAATTCACATAATAAGTCCTTCGTCCTGGCGCCCGTGTCGGGTTCCTGCGGTTTGTGGATGATTCCGTTGTTGCTGGCTCCACTCCTCCTCCTCCTCCTCTTCCACTCCTCTCCTCATAGTTGCCGCTGTTCAGGTTGCTGTTGTTAACGTTGATTCGTGACAAAAGCAACAACGGCAACGGCAAGGGCGTATGACAGGGATATCATCCAGGGATATACAATTTGGTAGGTCATTATCCCTGCTTCTCCTTCTCCTCCGCCAGCAGCCGGCAGCTCCTGTTTTGACTGCGGTTTCAAATATGGCAAATAATTGTGAAATGTTTTTCGGGCTGTGCCATTCCTATATCATCATTACAGTCGTTGCCTGCGCCATTGCCATGTGTCGTTGCTGGTTATTGGTTTATTATAAATTACTGGGCGATAAATTAAAATAACATACTGACTAAATGTGTAATCAAAGTTGGTTAGCCAAAATGCTGACAGTCATGCAGTTGGAGTGGGCGAAATTGTTTGCTCTATTCATTTTATTCAATTAAAGAACATTTTATATGATTTTAAAATAATTAAATAAAGTGTGGAGAGTAGAAATATTTTAATTGAAAGAAATTAAAGGATTTTTAAGGAGTTTAAAAGTATATAAGTACTGAAGTAGTATTACAACATGAACTAATTTTATTTAAATAAATTGTATAATTAGAAAAATGTTATAAACTATAATAACCCTTCCAATTGTCTCTAGTTTAATAATTTTTTTTAGTATTTCCCGTTTTATAATTACTTGGGGCAACTGGATACTTAGAACTACCGCCCCTAGTTGTTAACCCCTCGAACCATTTCCCTGGAAAGTGGTTAGTTCTGGTGACTAGTTACTCCCAGCCTCCTTGTTTGATAGTGAAATTGCGTTGAATGTTACCTGCCATTTGGCAGGAAACACACGCAGGGTCTGTGCGGGATTCCCGCCCTTCAACCCCGTTTTCACCTCGAGCTTTAAGTAAATGTTGGGGCCTAGAACCAGGATCCTATATGTGTGTTTGTATGAATATATACTGGAGGCTATATACAAAGGAGTTGTCTACGCCGTGCATATGCAATATGGAGTCCTCGAACTCCTCCTCGGGTTCCTTACAGTCCCTCTCGTTATTGCGTTTTCGTTCTATATGGCAACAGACAACAGACAGGATGGCAGCGAAAGGAGAAGGTAGATAGGTAGGAGTAGGGGACACGGAACAGGAACTGGCGACTAAAGGTGCTCAACGATGTTCGCTTGGCGTTTATTTGTTGCCCCTTTTGGGTCTCGGTTTTCGCTTCGGCTTTCGTTGTGTTTGTTGGCAGTGGCAGCCAGCATTCTGGCTACAACCTGGCCATCCAGCAGTCCAACAGTCAACAGCCAACAGAGGGCACTGCAACTTTTCCATTAAATCTTCCTTGTGGCTTAGAGATGGCCGAGATGAATACAAATGAAATATTACATTGAGAGATCAGAATAAGACTTTTAAAAATATTATAAATTATTTTAGATTTATGTTTGACAATCTAGTTGGTTTTTTTTTTTGGCGGTAGAGCTCCTGGATCTTATTTCCTTGTATACTTTTTGGACGCACATAAGTTTACGGAATAAATGTAGCCTACTTTTAGTATTATTTAAGAAATAAGAAATAAAAATAAGATATAAACTAAAAAACTGTAATTTTAATGTAATATTTCCTTAATAACATTTAATGTTTACAACAAAACATTTTTAATTTAAGTATTTATTAATTTTAATACTACTTTTGTTTGGAAAAGTAATAAATTATTCGATTATTTCAAAACTTTCATAGTTTCACAGTATTTCAAAGTACTTAATACCATTCTATTTATTTTCTATTTATTTTTTCTTCTATTTCCATTTTTCTTCTATTTCCATTTTTTTTCTATTTCTATTTATATTTATTTTTTTTTTTTGTTTCTATCTTCTATTTATTTTTTCACGCCCTCATCTCTATGGGTTCTCTAAAAGTCCACCCAACCCTCGCTCCCTTTTAATGGCGTTTAAGCGGTCCTTTTCTGTTCGCCGCCATTGTCATTGTCTAGACTTGTCTCTATTGGGTTGATAGCCTCGCTGGCTCCTTCCTAAATTTTATCGAGACCTGCTAACGTCTGTCTCCGCCGTCCCCCCCCCCGTCGCATGCTTAATATTTGTCTGCAGTAAACTTAAATTAATCATACGCATCGTTGTACAGCATAAAAATGGGCAAAAGTTTTGTGCTTCCAGCCAAAAAGGATCGCCACCAATGTTCGAATTGAGCCATTGAACGGAGCTCCCCCAACACCGATTATCCTTGCTACCTTTTAAGCAAACAAATATGTATGCAAGTGTGTCCTGTCCGTACGTGCGTGTCCTTTGCCCTCTCTCTGTGCTCTGTATATTTGTTGACATGTAATTGTAACTAAATATTTTAAATTGCTTTAAAATAAAGAGAAAAGCTTACCGACCACCCCGGCCCGCTTCTCTGCTCCCAAAAAGGTTATGCAAATGACAAAGTTTGCCAGGATGCACACTCACACTCACACACAGCACAGCACAGCACTCCCGAACACACTCGTGCATTAAGAGAGATATGGGAGGCAGGTGAGGATGCAACGTTTGTGTAAATAACATAAAATTCGTATTTATACACAGCATGCAGAGTAGAGGGTAGAGGCGGGGAAAAAAGTAGGGGCTTGGGGCTGCAACAGCAGCTGAGGAGAATCATGAAATTTCTGTTTGCATTTTACATTTGACTGCGTGTCGGTGTCAGGATAACTACGTGTCTGTGCCCCTGTGTGGGTGTGCTCGGATATGCGCGCTCATATATGTATGTGTTTCGGTTTGCGCCTGTCTGTGTATATTTATGGTAGAGTGAGAGTACATCACTCTCGGTGGGTGGGTGTGTTTGGGTGTGTGTGCTTGGGCCTGATATGTGAAAATGCTTTTATCAGTGGCAGACGTGAAACAAGTGGGAAATACTATGGAATTAACAAAGGACGAGCCCTGGGAATATCCTGTAAAAAATTTAAGGAAGCTTATATAATGGGATTGTGAGGAAAAGGTGAATCCTTCCACTATATTTATCATAAATAGAATATAATGATCTGGAAGATCCTCTTAGAGTAGCGTACTAATGGGATTGAAATATTTATACTATTTATTTAAATGCAAGGCAAGGAACTATAAGATATTTATATTTTATATTTATATTTATATTATTATATGCTATATTTTTTATTTAATTTTATTATATATTATATTTATTTATATATTATATTTATATTTCAATAATGGAAATCATTTGTAAATTCATATTTCAAGTTTCCTAGGTTTGTGTTTTTTTACCTCTTCAAATTGCCATAAAAAGTATTGTAAAAATCGATAAATTCCGATACTTAAAAAGGTCGATACTTATAGCTGTTCAGGCCACGACGGTATTCACCCGGTATTCCCTCCAGCCATTCTCTCTCTCTCTCTTTCTCGTGTTTCAGGCTCTCACCGATATCTTTCCTCACTGTTAACACCTCTGTAAACGCCACCTCGCTACAAACATTTTGGTCCTTCGAGCCGTTATTGCACTTATCGTCAAGCATCAGAACAGAGCGGATGTAAATTTTAAGCGTCGTCCGAAATGGTGAAAGTTTAGGTAAAGCGGAAAATAAATTAACTTATTCAATAAAATTTTGACAGCTATTTTTTAAGATATATCTAATTTTCTGTATCTTTTCGATAATTTTCCTCCTTTCCCCTTTCACCAATATACCCAATTCCACACCCTCTACAAACATTGAGATAGCATTTACTGCCATGAAATTTGCAGTTTATTGCCTTCGTTTTTATGTAGGCGGCAGAGCAGAGAATTTACAGGGAAAGGGGGCGGGGAACTTAAACCGCACACACCCACACACACGGCAGAGAAGGGACACAGCATTGTTGGAGATACAAATTAATTGCATTTCGGCAAATGGCCAAAACATCGATTTGCATTTGTATTTTGCAAATTCTCGATGTTGTAGCATTTTGTGCATAATAAATGACAGCACACGGACGGTGGAGGCGTGGCTGTGTAATTAACACCACAAAGGAAACACCCAGTGAACCTGTCAGCGAGTCACTTAAGAGACTCCGCGACCTTCAATAATCAATCAGTCAAGCCATCAATCATTGAATGGCAACCGCATCGAAAAAGAAACTTGTTTTCCAACCGCATTCTTCAGCGCAAGCGGAGACAATTTAGAGTCGTAAATAGTTACAGTCCGTCGACAGTTAAGCTTAGTACGCAGATGCTCGAAAAGTGTTCCCAAGCATTGAGTCAAAACGAGAAGTCAATAGTCACTCTCTCGCTCTCTCGCACTGCTTTGGAACACTTTTCGAGCATCTGCGTACAGACCTTTATGTGAAAATATGATCGAGAGTTATCGATAGCCACACAGAAGAAAAATCAATTATAATCGATTTATTTTGAGGTTTGATTTTGAAGTATTTAAAGATGTATTTGAATTAAAGAGCATAATAAGCGAGTTATAAGTTTCTAAGAAGATACAGTAAAAAGTAGTAAACTTCATACCTTTCAAACCTAGCATTATAAATTAAATAAAAAATGTAATTCCACTGGATAATATTTAATTATTAAACTGATTTCCACTTGATATTGTTATATATATTTTTTTGATTTTCTGCACTCAATACAGCCATCTGATTGAAGAGTTTGGCTGTGAGAAAAAAGAGAGAAAAGTTAATTAGGCGCCCGTGCTAATTGTCACAGTGTCCTCTCTTTTTCCCCACCGTTTCTTCCCAGTTTCTGCAATTAGTTTTACATGCACTTTGGCGCCTGCTACAAAACAGGTTCCTCTCTTTTGTTGGAGAAAGGAGCTGAGATCGAGAGAGAGAGAGGAGAGAGGAGAGACAGGAAGAGAGCGCTCTGCACTATCGGTGACATTTTAACCAAGCTCATTGGCAATATTAATTAACAGAATTAATAAAACATTTGTACGAGTATCTGCGGGCAGCAAGAAATATTAATTAACTCGAACCGCTTTCAGTAACTCGCTTCCGTCGAGCGCTGACGGGGGCAGTGGCGTCGCCTTGCGCCGCGTCGTTGTGTGTTATACAATAATTAAGTTTTCAGCACCTGCGTGAGTCCAACTTGGAGCTGCTGGCTCTGGCTCTGTCCCCGCTGCTGCAGCTGCTCGTGTGTAGCTCTTAAGCCTGTCCAGACAGGCATCTCGAGCGACAGGAGCGGATCCAAAACGTCAACAGCCTTGGGCGCTCCACGGAAAGGGGCTCTTGAAATGGGACAATCCTTTGTATTATAATCAAGCTAAGCTTGCCTTAATAACCAAATAAAAATCATAGTTTTAGAATAAGAATTCTATGTTACTTATAATTTTATCAATAATAATAATTTCATTATTTTATTTTTATTTATAAAAGTAACATATGTGTGTAACAAGGAGGTTACCTAGCGGATTTCAATAAGTAGGTAATAAATATTTTCTAAAAAAAGAAAGCCATTCGAAGATTCTCTTTATGAAATTTATAAATTTCTTCTAAACTAATAAACTGGTAAATAAAAATATAATAAACACAAATAAGTAACAAACGTTTGATTAAATATATTTAGTACTTAACGAAATGAATACCAACATATTTCTCATATATCTTTAATCTTATAAACATAAACATGTCAAATGAAATTGATATATCCTTCCAATTCTCTCAACTCCAAGCACACTCATTAACTTTAAATATGCATATAAATTATTATTAGTTTTAAAATTTATTTATTTTCTACAAAAAATCTTTAAGCTGTATCAATTAAATATAAAACATAATGTAATAAAAATAGCTTAAAAAAAGCCCCACGTCTGGCGCCAAATCTCAACCGAACTACGCCCCTGCAACAGTTATCCGAAAAATTTCTTTAAAAAATTGTCGCCCGATCGCCTCGACCGACTGTCGCTTTTTTGGTGGCCACTGTGGCGCATGTTTGGGCCGCTTTACATGGCCTGGCCAGTTTCAAATTTCAGTCCTGTTTGGCACCACCACATCCCCATCCCCACCCCGTTAACTTGGCTGGCAACTGGCAACTGTGGCAACTGTGGCAACTGTTTCTTGATCGTTTCCTTGCTCCTGTTTCGGGTTATGCGTGAGCGGCGCTGTTGACGTGTTTGTTGCACATGCGCATTAACCCGGCCGCAAATTGTAATTACCACAACGCATTACAACATAATTTCCAATTGCCCCACCGCCCTCTCCGGCTCCCAGGGGTGTGAATTTAATGATATGAGGCCCAGGGATCACACAGATGCCGAAAGAAAGTTCGCCCCAATTGCCGTGACTAAGTGGCAGTGGAGTGGAGTGAAGGGCAGTCCTTTGGTAATAACATAATAAGCCAAAATATTGTTGGCATTGGAATTCAATTAGTAAAATGCGGCTGAGAATGTAGCATGTGAAAGGAGCTCGAATGGCGGCCGCCCCTCATCTCGCCCAGTTTGAGGTCAATTGTCGAGAATCTCGGAGGCCCAACTCCAGCCTCCGCGTCAGCGTCAACTTCAGGTTCAGGTTCGATCTGAAAGCACGTGCATCCGACCAGTTTTCTGCGGGCTGCCCTCTAGACAAATTGACCAGGCCAGACCGGGCTCGGATTGGGATTGGGATTCGGTTGCGGCTTCACAGTGGCTTCCAATGCCTGCCTGCCTGCTGCTCCTCTTACCTGTTCCTGTTCCTGTTTATTCTCCTCACATGTATGTGTGGATGCCATCAGGTGTCGTGTATTTTGTCAGATATATTTGCGTTTCGATTTTTCCGCCTCACTGCAGACAGAAGTTGTTGGACCGGCCATGTCGTGATCGGCAGGCAGGCAGGCAGGCAGAGAATGTCGATGTCGGGATTTGCCTTTGCGAGGCGGCGTTGTTAGGGGGAGGATCCCATATCTAGTCAGTATCTTGAGTTTTTGCTTTGATTTCCTGTGAACGAAGATGGTCCATAATCTGTTGAGGTAGCTTGAATTATTTATGGGCTTTAAGTTTTCACATGAGTAAATACAAATTGGACTTGACAGTTATTAAAATTTAACAGGGAATATAGGTTTTGAATTTTTTTGTTTCTTTAATTTTTTTTTTTGTGTTTGCATATATTTTGTGTGCATATTTTTATGATTTTAACGTGTTGTTTTAGAAAGATTAATAAGATTAATGATCTTCACTTATAATTAATAAATCATACATGCGGTAATGTATATTAATTGCCATGAGGATACTCGAGTATACACGAATTTAAGCAAAATTTCGCTTCTAGAAAACTTTTTGTTAGTATTTAATTATTAATAATTCTGTAAGAATTACAAAAAATAATAATTTCGATTTCTTTATAACTCAGTTCAATATTAATATTTATTTTAGATTTTATTTATTGAAAACCTAATCTTTATTATGTCTGGGTTTCATTTTGAAGTTATGTATGTTTCTAAGTAACTTAAAACATTCATTAATTTATTTACTACAACAATTACAAGTTGTAAAAAAATGGTTTGTGATATATTAATATTTAAAAAAGTCTTTTTAGAACTCTAAACAATTACTAGCTGTTAAAAAATCGTAGGTAATATTTTAAAATTTAAAAGAAATCTTCTAAAAAGTCCTCAAGCCACATTATATATTTAAGATGATATTTGATCAAGCATAATAATCTTTAAGTGTTTTTTTGTGGGAGCGTTAAGGGTTATCCTATTATCCAACAATAGGTTTCTGTTTTTCCTGTAAAAGATCCTTTTCTACTGGCCAAAAAGAAAAGCTTGACCCAGGTCTAGACTGCTCTAAAAAACGGAGGCTAGTGGAGTGAAGTGGAGCGGATTGGACTGCTTTGCTCTGGGTTGGGATGTGGGGAGTTGGAGTCTCTCTCGGCTCAAACTCGTTTCAATTAAAATTCTTGGCCAAGAAGCGACAACAACAGAAGTTGGCAGCAAACAAACAAACCAAGAGCAGCCGACCGACCAAGAAGCGGCCAAGAAACCAAAAAAAAAGCGGCCACAGGCAGCAAAAAGACAAATTAAAGTGGATTATGAGAGGAGCAGACAAGCGGAGGATATAACTTATATATATACATTTATATATATATATATTCTGCATGGGAATGCAACTGGCAAGAGGCTCCTCTTTCTTATCCCCCTCCCCTCCTCTGGTCTCTTCTGTGCGTGTAAGTAAATTTTGCAGAAATTGGTGCAGAAGACAAAGGAAAAGCACATAAAATAAAATAATAACAGACGCAATCCAAAAGGAGACCGAGACGATGATGACGACGGGCCAATGACTAAATGACTGACTAAGTGCCAAAATGGAGATAAATGAGGGGGAAAGGGGGAAGAAAGGGTGCACAGAGAAAAATATGTTGTTTATATGAATTAATAAATAAATGTTACAGGTGAAATTAGTTACTTATAATCAATATTTAGTAAATAACTTAAAAATTCAACTAGTCAGCTTTCCTTAAGTTTTTTACATTCTATAAATTATTATTACTTATTTTGCAATGCCAAAACCATAAAGAGCGAGGTTATCAATATTTCTACAGATTTTATATAAATAAAATATAAATAAAAGGAGATAAATTAATGTTAAAGGCTTATATCATCTTTTATATTTCTTTTCTGTGAAGGGTAGGGAAACTTTTTCATTTTCTATAAATGAATAAAGAAATTTAAACAATATTTTGCATTTATTATTTAAAATAATAGATAAGTAAAAATTTTATAAAATATTTTAAACAAAATTATTCAACTTAAGTAAGTTCAAAAATTCAACTTACCAGTTTTCCTTAGTTATTTCCACATTCTCTAAATTATTATTTATTATTTTTCAATGTCAATACCCTAAGAGCAAGGCTATAAATATTTTTACAGATTTTATATGAAGAGAGAATAAATAAAAGAAAATAAAATAATGTGAATATTTATTTTCCGTGGAGAAAAAAATAAAAGTTAACAAAATAATGTTAAGGACTTATATCATCTCCAATATTTATTTTCTGTGGAGGACACGGAAACTTTTGGGACTAAATGCGAAATCGAAACGAGAGATCGAGAGGTATAGGGCATATGTATACGCATATATATATAATATACGAGTGCCGCCTTCGCCGTCTGTCCTCCCTCAAGTTCTCTGCCCTCCGGATGCCCCACAAACTCCATGTTCCTTACCTCATCTTCGATCCATTGCCAGTCGTCGCCGTCGCCGTCGTCGTCGTCGCTCATTATAAATTTTTTTAATCGGCTGCGCTGGGCTGCAGCACACACTGGCAAAACATCAAAGATCCGTCTGCCAAAAGCGACGCCATCCCCTCCGTATCCTTGCCCCCCGCCTCCTTTCGCCAGATCCTGCTGCAAGTTTAAATATTTAAAACAAAGTCTCCTTCATCCTCTCGCGGCTCCTGCATCTGCAACATTCCTGGCGATCGCTCGCCCCCAACTCCACTCCAGCTCTTCCTTTGACTGACCGCATCCTCCGGAGTGGCCAAGACCCAAAACGCACTCACACATGGTTAATATTTTTCTTTATTTCTGCGTTTATTTTTTTTTTTGTATTTTTTCGGCCGGACCTGTCGTCGATGTCCGTCTGTCGGCGACGGCTTCGTCTTTGGCTCCGTTTCGGTTTCGTTTCGAATTGGCAACTGTTGGCGTATTTCACCTGGCATCGGTCATTAAATGCCCTCAAAATGCATCCAACAAAGAAGTCGACAACTTGAGGGAACAACACCAGCCACAATGAAAGGGTCCTTGCATATTTTTATTTATTTAATATTGTTTATGTGCAATACAAATTGTTCAGGTGCATTGGGCAGCTGACCAATGTCGAGGCATAATCAGATGAATGACTTGGATTAAAAGATAACGGCAGAGAGAAAAGGTAGTTAGGTAAAAGAGGATAAGTTTAATTTTAGCAAAAAGACAAGGTAAAGAAATTACTAGATTATTCATAACTTTGAAGAGTTTCTTATAAACCCAAGAAAGTATTTATTAATCAGTTTTTAAAAGCTTCTTAACTCTTCCTTCTTTCCTTTTTATTGTTTTGATTTATTTATTTTGTTTTTATTTTATTTTGCATCCTCATTTTTAATGCATTCATAATGAATTATAATTGATGCTGATTAAATCATTCGGATCATCACTCAATTATTTACACAATCATCTACATCAAGCAAAGATCATCTGTGAATTCTTTTCATTCACAAAACTCTTTATCATTTTTAGCTTAATCATGCTCGCTGACTTCTCTCTTTGTTGGTACACATTGCACTTTATATCTTTGCTTTTGTTTTGTATCTTTCAAGTTTATTTTTTTGTGTTTTTTGCATTTTTTGTGGCAATTTTTCCATACACAAAACTGCAGCAAGGAGCGGAGAGATGAGGAAGAGGAATGTGCGTGTGTCGAGTGGCCGAAAAGTGCCAGCAACAAAAGGAGAAGCAGAGTTGGGGAAAGGGAGCTTTCAGAGACAAGAGACAACAGGAAGCAGCTGCTAAAAAATTCTCGGAAATTTCGCATTGCTGCGTTAAACAAAAAATACATATATATCTCTCTTTGCTGCTGCGTCTCAAACTCGACTTGCATATAATTTAATAAATTCAAAATGAGACAAACGAAGCGACAAAAAAGATAAGACTGAAAAAAAAACAACTTTATTATTAGAAGAAAAACGAAAAGTAATCATTTTTATAGTGCTGGTTCAGACTGTGAGATACCCTATATGCTCTGGGATGCTATTAAAAATACTCCAGTCGAAAGAATAGAAAAAAAAAAAAAACTAATGGTCAGAATAACAAAGAGATTAACGGACAGTATTTGTACAGTATGGGTTCAGACATTGAAATACCCTGTATTTATTGCTTTGTTATAAAATACTGTATCTGCAGCAAAACTAACAGTAAGAATAAGAATAGCAAAAAGACTTACGGACAGAATAACGGACAGTTTTATGGACAGTTTAACGGACAGGCAAGCGGACCTTCAAGCGAACACTCATGCGGACAATCAAACGGACAGTTTAGTGATCTGTCTAATAAAAAACCCTAACGATCAGTCTAACAACAAGTCTTACGTACAGTCTAACGGACAGCTTAACAGACAGTTGAACGGACAGCCTAACGGACAGACAAACGGACAAACTTGTGGAAAGAATAACATGCAGACTGACGACCGTATAAAAAATATATATTTGGTAAAACAGCTGAAAGAATAATAGAGACTTAATGAGGATAAACTGAGGGCTTAAACTGGCGGACAGCAACGGACATATTCTCACTTAGACTTATAGCACATAGATCTCCTCAAAAGCAATATACCCCATAACTCCTCGACTACCGCGCACGAAAAATCTTACTTCTAGGGGTCAATAGTATCCCAAGGAATTCAATGGCTTCTTTGCATTTGCTGCTGTGGCCCAGGCCCAAAAGCGCTAAGGCCAAGGCAAGTTGGTCCGAAGTAGCAGAAGCTGAAAGTGCCACCGCCTGCACCCCCCCCTTTTGGGCCAAGATCTCTCTTCCTCTCTCTCTCTTGTACAAGGAAGCGCATTTTTAAATGCCAAAACAAATGGAAAAATTAAAGCCAACGAACGAGGAAGCAAGGGCCGGCGAGCTGGGGTAAGGCTAAACCTGCCCGAGAGTTGAGTTGACTGTAAAAATGCATCTAAGCCGCTTTTTTGCCGTGCTTCTTTTGCTTTTTCAACTTTTACCAACTGGTTTGCGAGCGACCGACCACTCTCCTAACCCCAGCTCACCGCCACCCGCCCCTGCGTGCGCTTTTCCTAAAACTGACACAGCAGCCGCAACACTTTTATTATATGCCTTCATCTAATAAGCCAAAGCCAAAGACCAAGGCGAGCTTCTGCTGCAGCCAGAGCTGGGAGTTGCAGATGGAGCTGCAGCCAGAGCTGGAGCTGAAGCTGGAGCCACGGCTATTGAGCTATCCGTGTCCAATTGCCAACTCCAGATACATACATATGCTGCCGATGCTGCTGCTCTATGCTGCTCTATGCTGCTATGTTGATCTCCTCGACTGGCTGCAGTTGTAGTTCTATCGCCCGACGATGATCACCAAACATGATTGTTCAACTTTGCTGTTTTAACGCCAAATAAAATAAATCAAATTCCTTAGCGGTCGACGACTATTCGTATGAGTTCTGTTGACTTGAGGGCGATCTGAGAGCTATGAGAGTTTTATAAAGGCCATAAAGATACCTGGTATTTATTTTTATTAAATAATTGATTTATTGTCTTAGGCGGAAAATGATTTTATATCCTTTTTAACAGATAGAGAGGTGATGGTAAATAAAGCTACTTAACGAAGTAAAGGTCCTTAAGGCGTTATTTAAATTAAGATATTATAAATACTTTAAATATGAAGGATGGTAATATTTATGTACCTTAAAATTATTGTTATTTAAATCTAATAGAAACGAGAAAGAAAGCTAACTTCGGTAAACCGAAGTTTATATACCCTTGCAGTCAGCAATTGGATCATTGAAAATCGATCCATTTTGGCATTACCAAAAAAAAAATGTCAAATTATGTAAATTTTGTAAATTTTACATTTTACATGTAGAATTTTACATTTTACATGTAGAATTTTACATTTTCATATAAATCGACGGATCCCTTCTATGGCAGCTATATGATATAGTTGTCCGATCTTAATGAAATTAAAACCGTAATTCTAGAACTATAAAAAATGACTATATCTCGAAATTTATAGAAATTCGTTGAAAAACAGAGAAATTAAAAATTTTTGTACATTAATTTCGCCATCACTCCTATGGCAGCTATAGGATATAGTGGTCCGATTTCGACCGTTCCGACATATATACTGCGTGCTAAAGAAATAAGA
>VNJW01005031.1:0-19165 GCA_008042615.1 Drosophila auraria | reverse complement strand
TTTTATTGATCACATAAACTACATAGTTCCGAAAGCATACGCTATGTATGGTTTTATAAAGCGTAACACTGCTCAATTTTCAGACCCATATACTTTGCTCAGCTTATTTTTCTCATTTGTGCGCTCTAAACTCGAGTACGCTTCATTTATTTGGAATCCGACGGGGTCCATTCACATTCATCGGCTGGAACGCAATCAGAAGAAATTCTTAAGCTTTGCCCTTAAGTCTCTCAACTTCAGCCATCCTGTTCCCTCGTATCCTGCTAAATGTCGTCTTGTACATTTGTCCACTTTACAAGATAGGAGAACTGCGTTTGCCTTAATTTTTATTTTTGACTTAATAACAGCTAAAATAGATTGTCCGTCCTTGCTTAGTAGGGTTAACTTTGCAGTACCGGGCAGACATCTAAGAGATTTTGAACCCTTTTATATTCCTGTTTTGAGGACTAATTATGCCCTAAATGAGCCCTTATGCAGAGCCTTAATATTTTACAATTCTTTGCCACCATGCATGCGATTGGACCCAAGCTCCCCCAGGGATCTAATTAAGAAGGCTTTGCTGCATTACCTTAGGTCATAAACTGTAACGTTAAAATTAGTTAAGTAGCCAGATAAGGAAACATCTGTTGGCGAATAAATAAAATAAATAAATAAATAAATTGAAAATTTTAAACATTGAAGCTATTGGGGCCGGTTGAGCAAAAATCCCCAGATTTTTAATGTTGTTGTGATCTAGCTTTAAATACGCGTCGAATGACACCTCGATCATCCTGATCCGATACTCCGTTCAAAAGATATTCAATAAAAAAAATTTTAACGGCCTTTCCGAAATGAGAACGTTTGTCCTGTTGTTTGTCTGTCTGTCTGTTTGTCTGTGTGTCGATTTTTTTGTTTTAGACTGTCCGTCTGTCTGTCGGTTTCTACGCAAACTAGTCTCTTAGTTTTTGAGCTATCAGACTGAAATTTTCAGCATAGTCTTATTTCTTTAGCACGCAGTATATATGTCGGAAAGGTAGAAATCGAACCACTATATCCTATAGCTGCCATAGGAATGATGGCGAAATTAATGTAAAAAATTTTTTAACTTTTTTGTTTCTCAACGTATATCAATAAATTTTAAGATATAGCAGTTTTTACGGTTATAGAACTACGGTTTTAATTTCATTAAGATCGGACAACTATATCATATAGCTGCCATAGATTGGTCGATTTAAATGAAAATGTAAAATTTTACATGTAAAATGTAAAATTGTAAATGCAAGATATTTTTTCAAGTGTAACCAAAATGAATAGATTTGCAATAATCCAATTGCGGACTGCAAGGGTATACAAATTTCGGTTTACCGAAGATAGCTTTCTTTCTCCTTTTTTTTTTAAACCTCTACATAATAACGCAACGTCAGCTGCTTCTCTGCCATGCCTGGGGCGAATCCGAAGCAAACTAGTCTTTTAGATTCAGAGGTTCAGGAAAAAAGCTTTTCAGATAGTCTTTATTCTATAATAGGTAATATATACTACGGTGCAACAATTGGATCGCACGACTATATCATATAGCTGCCATAGAAGAAATCGATTTATGATAATCTAGGATTATTACAACACTAGATTACACTTAAAATGACCCCATTTACTAATTTTTATTACTGCAAGGGAATAATAGGTACAATTATCAGTTGCAAGCTTATATAATCTTCGGCTTGCGAAGGTAAGCGTATTACGTAAGTTTCACGTAATGTTTTAAGCAAAAAAAAAGGACACACAAATACAAATAAATAAACACATATTTGTTTACCTGAAAATCATATGCGCTTAAAGAAAGGAGCCGGCTGAGTCCTTCCTCGTTATCGCTAATATGTTATGTGAGATTAGGTAGGTCAGACGGCTTGAAAGATGTCAAGAGCATCCAGTGACCCTTTGGTCCATTTTGATGTCTGAATTTAGAATCAGGAGGAATTGGTAGTTGGGAGATGGGAGATGTTGTTAGACGCTCTCTATTTCTTCTTCATTCCCGCAACTACGAAAGAAGTTTTGTTGGGATCTGTTCGCGTCAAAAGGGCGCATAGCGCTGAGAGGCGGTGTGGGAAGCGCTTGCTCGCTCACTTCTCGCTCACCTCTCGCGCTCTTCTTTCTTTCGCTCTCCCTCTGCCCTTTGCTGTTACAACTTCGGAACTCTCCAAACACAAAATCCCACCGCAACTATGTCGCGATTAGATTTAAGTAGTTAGTCCAGAATTACAAGCAGCCAGAGAAGGCCAAATAAACAGTGAAGTTGTTTTAAGTGAAACTCTGGCGCCTATTCCTTTTACTTTGTGGACCTGCTGCTGCCCTTCTACGCGGGACTCCTTCAGCGACCCTTTTCGATCGTCTTCGCCATCTGTCAGGAAATACTACTGGAAGAGTTGGCTTTAATGCCCGAGTACAATCCTTTTCAGGATCCACTGTACCGTTGAGCAATGCCAATGTAGCAGTGTCCCATTAAAACTTCGAAGCAAGTATCTGTTAGTACGATCCAGTTCCACTCCAGACCTCTTTAAGTAAAGACGTGCAACTGCAAACAAACAGCAAACTTTTCGAAAACAAACAAGTGAACAAAAGAGACACGCAATAGAAAAAACACAACAACTAATAATCACGTGATCACAACAAGCACAAGCAGGGGTTCGCCCCAAAAAACCAAAATGTTACCACAAGACAAAAATAAACTTTTTTCCAAAAACTCAAATGCAGCTAGCGAACAAAAATATATAATTATAAAAAGAAAAGACAAATCCCTTCATTATAAACTAATCAGTTGACTATATCTGCGGAGGTGAAGTTGAAAAATGCAAACTAACAAGAGCAGGTACACTTCTAGTGAAAACAAAAAATATCCAACAAGCCGACAAAGTTCTTAAAATTAAAAAAATTGGTGAAATAGACGTAGAAGCGAACGAACGCAAGAGCCTTAACGAGTCTATTGGTGTAATATATGGTAATGTGCTTAAAAACATATCAGAAGATGAAATTGTATTCGAGCTTAGATCCCAAAAAGTTACTGAAGTTTACAAATGGACAAAATTGGTTGACCAAAAACGAATCCCAACAGGTCTTATTACATACAATTTTGCTTTAACCAATCTCCCAGAAAAGGTAATGATCGGCTTCGAAATTGTGTTCACTCGCCCATACATACCACGTCCAATGCAATGCAGAAAATGTCTTCGCTTCAACCACCCTCAAACCCTTTTGCAAACAAGATAGCCCTACATGCAAAAACTGCTCAGAAACCACACACACAAACGAAAGTATTGAATGTAGACAGGCACCTAAATGCTTTAACTGCAAAAACAACCACGCTTCCATGGACAGAAGATGCTCAATTTTCATAAAGGAGCAGGATCTTATAGCCATCAGGATCACCGAAAAGAACTCAGCGCCAACAGAAAACCCCCCAAAAGCAAAAGAAACCCAAACCCAGAACAAACAAGAAAACAATAGTAACTCAAACTCACTAGAAAACTTAATTAGAGATTTAGACAAAAAAATTGAAAAGGCTAAACCAACAAGTCGAACCCCCGTAACCTACGACCTCTATGATAACGAAATTAACTCACTGACTGATCACAACTCACAAATCCCCTCGACATCGACAAGCGAAAACGTACTCAGAAGTAAAACCAAAGAAACAGCTGAAAATAGCCAAGTTGATTGAACAATCAAAACTTACCCTCTTAAACAATAAATCACCAACGCACTTTACTACACACAACACTTTCACCCACATTGACCTTAGCTTCTGTTCTCCTTCACTCACACCACTCACAACTTGGAACTCGATAGATGACCTTTATGGAAGTGATCACTTTCCAATCCTGATTACCCTCTTTTCCATCGACACCATTATTAACAAAAAGAAACCAATTTTTAAAATAAATGAAGCAAACTGGGAAGAAATTTCAATCCACACACACAACAATAGCACCCTAAACCCTACATCAACCAACATAAACAAAGAAGCAGCACTATTTAACAAAATAATCATACAAAGCGCACACCATACAATACCACAGACTTTACCCAACAGACACTCACGCACAGTTCCTTGGTGAAATAAAAAGTTAGCAGACCTACACACAATGAAGAAACAAACATGGAAACGATCATAGCATACAGGAAAGCAAACGCACTTTTGAAGAGAGGAATCAAAATCCGAAAAAGAGAATCCACAACCATATTCACATCATCCATCCATCCACAAACACTCCAACAAACAAAATCTGAAATCTCCAACAACCGAAATCTGGACATACGACGATTTGCTGTCTTAACCCTGTAAAGCTAATACATTGCATAAAAATCAACAACAATGAATCTACCAACGACAAAAACAAAATAGCCACCTTGCTCGCAGAACACTGGTCCAATCTCTCAAAAGACACAAGCTTCAGCCTGGAATTTACGTCACATAAATACAAAACAACAGCCCTGAATCACACGCCATCCACTTCAGCCACAGAAATAGACAAATCCATAACCAAAATCGAACTAACTATTGCTCTCCAATCCCTCAAAAGCACAACCCCAGTAATTAACAGAATATCATACCCGATGATAAAGAACACCTCAACTACTACAGTACAAAACAGAATACTTTCACAATTTAACCACAACTATGAGGTATGTAGTTGTCATATAAAACCAGCCTAATTATACCCATACTAAAGCCCGAAAAAGACAAGACCGACATCGCCTCCTACCGACCCATCTCACTCAATTGCTGCCTGGGGAAAACACTGGACAAAATAATAGCAAACAGACTGTGGTGGTTCCTAGCCAACGACAAACTTCTACAACCAAATCAGTTCGGTTTCAAAAAAAGCAAATCGACTTCGGATAATGACTTGACTTTGCAAAAGCTTTTGATCGAGTAGGTATCCACTCAATAGTCGATCAATGAATAGAATGGGAAAGTGGCCACAAAATAATAAACTACGTGATAAACTTTACAAAAAAACAGAAAGATAACTGTCAGAATAGGGACACGCAACTCATACATTTACCCCCTGGAAAACGGCACATCCCACAAGGATCCCCACTTTTAGTAGTTTTGACTTAATTGCCTTCAATAAGCTAGCCTACATCCTTACCATTATTATTGGCATATTAATGGTCAAACTAAAAAACAAGAAAAACAACAGCCTACCTAAACCATCTTTTAAGGAAAATAGATCATAGACCAAATGCCATGACCACAATTATAACAAAGAACTCTATCATAAAGAACGTAACATCACTTAAAGTACCCGGACTAACCATAAATAACAAATACAACTGGAACTCCCACATTACCTCTCTTATACCATCACTTTCCAACAAACTCAACATAATATAATGCCTGGCCAGCCCTAAATTTAACTGCAACACAAATACCCTACTAAACATCATAAAAGCCATACTTATATCTAAAATCGATTACACACTTCAGACATACGGATACGCCCCAAAAAATACGCTTAACAAACTAAAAACCACATTGAAAGCAGCACTTAGGCTAGTTCTAGGAGCCTTTCGCACGACACCAATATACAACCTGCTTTACAAAACCAGCACACCAACAATTGAACGAAAACCTGACCACCTGACAGCTAAACTATTTAAAAACCTTATGAACTCCAAAGATACAGCAATGCACAAAAGTCAACTACTTATCATACCCTTCCAATCAACGAAATTGTACAAAACAAAACCACCATGGCAACTACCCTAAAATCTAATTAACATCTCGCTTCACAATTACAAAAAACCCAACACTTCACCAGAAACTTTCCAAAAACTTTTTTATGAGACAAAAGAAACCTACAAAAACCAGTCATTTATCTACACGGACGGATCTAAACAAAATTCAATAACAACATTCGCTATAACAACAGAAACACTACATTACGGCAGCTTGCCACCTTACTCCTTCATACTAACAGCAGAAATGATCCACGAAGCCGTCAAAATCGCGATGAATTAGAGAGGAAAGTTTGTTATCTGCTCCGACTCTCTGGGAGCGATAGAAACAATCCGCAACCCATTAAGCCACAACAATTACCCCGCACTCATCAGATCACAATTACAACTGTGTTTCAACCCAAAATAAAAATCTTATGGATCCCAAGACACTCCAACATAAACGGAAACGAACAAGCAGACAAAACAGCAAAAGAGTCAACAAAAATGCCACTAATATATACTCCCAATTTAAATGTAAAAAATATCACAAATTCCTGAAAATACAACTAATGCAAGAAAACGAGGCCTTAATAAATAAATGCAACATATGGTACAAAAACATCAACACCAACAACATTCACACATCGACATTTTCTAACATAATTCAACAAGAAATTAACAGAATCGATCAAATTAAATTTATAAGACTCAGATTAGGACATTCAAACATAACACACAAACACCTCCTTGATGCCAACACCACACGCAGCTGCCTCTCTTCCAATCATCGACTCCCGTAAACATGGAACACACCCTAGACTCATGCTCAGAAATTACACAGATCAAGCAACATTAACTTAAAAATCGTACAGCCATCGACTACCTTAAATATCCCACAACAGAAAATATAATTCCGATAATGGAATTCCTAAAAATATTGAATCTATACAATCTAATCTAAAATCAAACAAGTGCGAAAGCTACAGTCGAGTGTGATCGACTGTGAGATACCCGGTACCCAAAGCATTGTGGGCTAAATTGAATAGCATATGAACATCGAAAAACGAAAAAGTTGACAATTGTAGACAAATGTTGCAAGAAACATGTTGAGCAACACCCAAAAAACACAAATGTTGCTAGGGACATGTTAAGCAACACGCATTGGCACTTTCAACATCTCTCTCAAAAGCTAAGTGCTCAGACACGCGAAATTATTCCTAAGCAGTGCGATAGAGCGAGAGAGTGTGAAAGCGTTTATTGTTTATAAACTTCCATGTTTATCATCCAATTTTACTCCAATTTGCAGATCACGTCCGCAATCGCCTACTTATTAAGTCTATCTATTTACTTTAAACCGAAAATCACGCCAATAGCTAATATACCGTTTTTTATTATTTTCGGGGGCGGAAGTGGGCGTGGCCAAATTTTAAAACAAACTTAATCTGCGTGCAACAGATTCCCATGCTGTCACCGAATTTGGTAATTCTAGCTCTTATAGTCTTTGAGATCTGTTGTTTCACACGGACGGACAGACGGACAGACGGACATGGCTAGATCGACTCGGCTAGTGACGCTGATCAAGAATATATATACTTTATAGTTCTTCTGCCTGTTACATACATTATCGGTTGGCACTAACTTATAATACCCTTGTACCCTATGGGTACCGGGTATAAAAAGAAAAACACTATCAAATATGTATTTTTGCTATCTCTAAATGTTCTCTAAATGTTATACAAATGTTCTAAAATGTTCTTATTGTCTGAGAAATATAATGTATATTATAAAACTGCGTAGTCGAAGGCCTTGTAGCTAGCACTACAACCCAATGTTAGTATTAGTTTTATAAACTTTACTATAATCTTTAATAAATAAGCTAAATAAACAATCCAGTAATTGTCTAATAACTATCAATTGCCTCCGACCAATTAGGAGTATTTTTCGATAAGTGTGTGAAATTATTCTTAATGTTAATACCAATGGACATTTTAAGATACAACAAAAAATACAAATCATTAAACAATGAACATAAAACAGGAAAAGGATCGTGCATTTCGCAATTAGTTTTTCAGAAATCCAAAACAATAGGCCGAAAGTTGCGGGTCAGCCTTAAAGAAACAGCGAGCCGAATTTGGCCAAGTAGGTAGGTCGAGTCGATGTGCCCAGAGATAAGTTTATGAACAAACATCACTCCGTGGCAGGTCCGGCGATCCTTGCGTGAGGGCAGGTCCAATAGGCGCAGTCTGTTGACGTACGGTGCCAGGTGACGATCCGGTTTCCAGTTCAAACAGTGTGAGAGCCTGAAAGTGCGCATCAGGTTATATCTTGGTCATCGTGCTCGCAACATATTGTAGCTGTCCAGTGTTTCGCGACCGCAGTCTTCGTGGTATCCGCTGAGAAAGCTTTAAGCTCTGCTTGACTATCGACGTAGATTGAAATGTTCCTCGGATTGTATCCCAGGGTATGTATAAATTTAGTCGCTTGCCAAACAGCGTAGATCTCCGCTCGGAACATACTGCACCAGTCAGGAAGACGGTATAAGAGCTGAGTCGCAAGGTCACCGAAGTAGACCTCTGATCCGGTTCCTTCTTTCGTCTTCGATACTAGTTAACTAAATCAATGATCAATGATGTAGTATATGGGGGTTGCGTTGCTGCATTAGGCGGCCTCGACTGGATTTAGCAGTCGTATCCGACGAAACTCCTTTCGTTGGAAGAATTTAAACTATTGCATTTGCTAGAACATCATCTTATTGGTAATCTTCGGTAGGACAGGTGCTGCCTGCTGTTGCTACAATTTTTGCGTCGTTGTGGCGGCATAAGGATGTAAGTTACTTGCTTGCTGCTGTTGCTGCTCTGTATTGTGGCTGGCCACGCCGGTGGGACAGGCAGTGGGCAGGACTGCGATGAGGTCATCGATCAGGTTCTTGCCATTGGTGTTAACCTCTGCGCTCCATGTTTCATCGCCGTGCAGGCCGGAGATGTACACGAAGATGGCGGCGAAGTTGTTGCCGATATTGTTGATGGCTAGCAGAGTGTGCTCGCGGTTCTGAACGTTCTTGGAGATGCCAGCCTCGAAAACACCGGTACCTGCGGCTACGATCAGAACAGCGCACTCGGCCTGGGGAGTTGCCAGTGATCATGTTCTTTTTAATTAGATTTAATATTGGTAAAACTGTCAATAATAAATTTAAAACAGAAATTACCTGTTTCTTTCCCGGCATTTCGCCTTTTTTTTTTTAGTTTTATGTTCATTTTTGCGTTGTGAATAGCAACTTTTTCATTATGAATAACAATTTATTAGTGGTGAAACCAGAATTATCGGATATCGGCTAAAACATCAGTAAAACAGCATGAGATAGGAACTTCAAATATTGACCGTGGAATATTTTGAGAAAAATTGGCACGGCATATTCATACGCACCATCGTGGACGGTCGACGGTAGATGGTCTGTAGTGACTATTATTAGTCTATTCACCTAGACTATTTATAGTCAATTCACCTAGACTATTAATAGTCAATTCACACTAGACGCCATCCCCCATCTACCGTTCACCGTCTATGATGACACCGTCTGAGTTGTTAACTTCCATATATATTTTTGTTGCAAATTTTCTCTAAATATTCCACCATCACTTTGTGATGTTCAAATCTCAGCTGTTTCACTCCGTCTGTATATGATAAGCGATATTCACAACGAACAAATCAACATAAAATCGAAATCGAAATGGTTGGTCGCCTTCACCCTGGAGTATCGCCCCCGACTCTCTGCTTAATTTTGGGCGTCCTACCTACTAGGCCCTGCGTCTGTCCATTCAGGAATGTTCCCGGATAGCCCCCCAAGGAAGCCGCCGAGCTTATCCACCCTGACCAGATCGCCATCAGTCAGAGAGTTCCTCCTCCATCTCCCCGTCGACTTTTACTTAACTTTATAATTTATATATAATTAATAAACCCCAATATCAGTTGCTGTTCTTGAGCAGTAGCCAAATGTGCGCGTGTAAAGTTCTTGACAATTTTATATCAACGATCAACTGCCTAAACACGTGGATTTGAAAATTAATATTGAAACAGTCTTTCATTATTTGCATAAATATATATAGATTTTTTGTAATAAGAGTTTCTGGTTTAAGACTTTTACTTTAAAATTGCCCTTTATTTTCAAGAACTTATCGACTTTATGCCAAAAAGGGTGGTATGGGGGCATCAGACCAAGGCAAATTCAGCATAGTTTTGCTGATTTATATTCCTTGGCTCTGCACCAAGTCGACTCGTAGGTGAATATTAGCCTGATAGACACCACCCTTTCTTCGAAAGGGTCCTCCGCGTGGTACCTCCTGGTAATGTACTTTGGTACGGCTAATGCGAGCGGCGTCTCCCGTCACTCTCACACCCATAAATCCTGTGTCTCCCAATCCCTACCGTGACCTGGGCAAGTCTTGAAACGGTCTCCCCTTAAGTCAGGCGTGTCAAGCGACCCGTGCCCTCTGACTATAAGGTCCGCAGCTTAGGGGTAAATCCAGTTGTGTTCGAACGAAGCCTTTCCAGGGCCGGGCTACCCTGGGTCGGAAGTTGCCCTGCCGTGGCTTGGGGGCGAAGTCACGGTCGATTCTCTTCAATGCCCCAAACTCCTCGGGCCCGCCGCGCTTGCCTTGTCGAGCACCGCGGGCGTATATGAACATGGATAATAACAAAACAACCGCTTCGGGGAGGTTCGTAGGGAAGGTAAAACCCCACTTCATCTCCGAAATTGACGAAGATGAGCTATTGCGCTCAGACGATGAGACAATGGCTCCGTCAAGTTCGGCGGGGAATGCTAAGACAAGCTCTCCTCAAACGACACAACCACCTACCATCTCCACCAAGGCAAGCCGCGCCAAGGTGAGCGGGAAAGACGGCAAGCCAGTGCCGATGACCCACCATCAAAGGAAAGCGCAGGCGAGAGAGACCCGATTCATTTTGGAAAGGCCCGATTGCAGACAGTTGCAGAGGAGAGCGAGCGCTATGAGAAGGAGCACCAGGAAGCGTTTCAGCCTCCTCAAGCGAAGCGCAACCGCTCACAGGAAGTGAGTGAGAGCGCTCCGAAGAGGGCAAAGGACGCCAAGGGGAACCCGAGACATACGTCGTTCGTCAGGCCAGCTAAGAAGTTCAGCGAGGTGGCTAAAGACAGCCTGGCCATGGCACTGGTGGATGGGCTCAACGACGACGGGCGCCTGAAAATGGAGAAATGGGAGGAGATCGAGACCAAGTTGTCGGAGATGGTCATAGACAGATTGCAATCCGAGCCAACTGGTCCGATACCCTCCTTTGACTCCTCAGACATAGTTACGGGCCACCGGGTAATCAGGTGCGACGACGAGTCTTCTAAGGACTTCCTGGCGCAGTGCGTTGCTAAGCTAAACAACGCGTGGAAGGGGATTAGGATTTAGCTTGACCCCGCCAGGGAAATCCCAAGAAGGCCCAGGGCTCGCATATGGTTACCTAAGGGGCAGACTAACCATTACCCTAATTAACTCTAACTAACCATGCTCTAGACTCTGAGAGCACAAAACCCAGGTGTTTACATGGAGGACTGGGTCATCCACAGGGCACAGCGGGAGATGAAAACAAGTCAGCCGTTCTTGTTCCTCATCAACCAGCGATGCATCGACCAGTTGGAAAAATCCGACAACAGGGTCCGGTACGGGATTAGGAAGGCCAAGATCTAGATCTTCCTAGCCGAGCCGGACGACGTCCTCGAAGAAGAATTCGAAGACACCAAGCTGTTGGACGACTTGGTCATCGATGACAACACCCCGAATATTACCCCACAATAATGCCGACCGTCGTGCAGATTAATCTGAAGCGCAGCTCGCACGCTTCAGTAAATCTTGCAGTCCTTCTCCGCGAGAAGAACATTGACATCGGCCTACTACAGGAGCCATGGACCCAAGACGAGCGCATCTCTGGCATGGCAATACAAGAATACACAACAATTTACTCAAACTCGACAGGTATTCCGAGGGCGGGCATAATCATAAAAAACAGCCTTAACGCTCTTTTACATCCCAACCTCAGCAATTCAGATCTAGCAGAGGCGAGATTTGTGGCAACAATTGGGATTGCCATAGCAGTTGCCTCAGGATACATGGCCGTCGAAGAACCGGCACCACCAGAGCTGATGCAGTGGTCGGAGGCAACTAAAGCAACGCTAATCTTGGGGCGTGACGCCAATGCGAGGCACACGCTGTGGGGAAGTAAGGAAACAAACGAAAGGGGTGAGTCTCTCTTCGATAGTACTATATATGTCGCGACGCCACTATCTGCAACAGGGGAAATACACCCACCTTCATTTTTCCAAGCACTGAAGAATTCCAAGGCTAGGAAGACGTCCTAGACATAACTCTCCAGATGGAACATAGCAACTAAAAGGTAGGAAAATGGGAGGTCTCGACACAAACCTCTATTTCAGACCATAGCTACATATTTTTCGAAATTTCGATGCCGATATGCAAATCGGCACCGAAGCGAAACCCTCACAACACAGACTGGGAAAAATATGAAAAAATTGTACAGTCAAAGGTCAAAAACAGGAGGATCAAGATTCAATCCACCCTGGAGGGAATCGAAGACCTCACTAACATTCTGAACAACGCATACAAGGAGTCCTGCAGACTCACGTACTCCAAGAAGACATACCCACCATGGTAGAGCCGAGAGCTAAGCGAGCTCAGGAAAAAGGTGCGGAAGACCTTTAATACAAGCTACGGAACCAAAGATTGGCGTCCGTACAAGGAATAACAAAAAGCATACAAAAAAGCGATATACGCAGCCAAGAAAGAATCTTGGAGTAACTACTGCGAAGCACTCGAAGGAATCTAAGATATGGCCAGGCTGAGCAAGATATTAGCAAGGGAACAAGCAATGCCCATACTAATTAATAAGGAACCACGTCGGCGGAAGAGTCCCTGGAGGTCCTGCTGGACACAAACGTCCCAGGAAACCAAAAAGATTAATCTTTAACAACGGTAGGCCAGAGAGCAAACCTACAACAACAAAACGAAGAAATCGTCACTATGGAAAGGATCCACTGGGCGATTAACTCATTCGACAAATACAAAAGCCCAGGTCCGGATGGAATCATACCGACAATGCTTCAGACGACAAAAACATGTATTGGAAACTGGCTTCTAGCAATATTCCAAGCATGCATCAGAACGGCACACGTACCACTTCCATGGAAGGAGACACGGGTAGTTTTTATACCGAAGCCAGGGACACGAGGACACCTTCTAGCAAAGGATTACAGGCCGATTAGCCTAACCTCATTCCTAATAAAAACAATGGTGCGGATACTGGATATCCACTTCAGAATGAAAAAAAAAAAAATACCTGTTTGGCGCACAGCATGCGTACAGAAAGGGGAAGTCAACAGAGACAGCACTACACGAAGTGGTGCGACACATAGAAAAAGACACAGAAAAAAGATATAGAAGGCGCATTCAGCAAGGTAAACGCAGACTCCATCTTGAGTTCCCTCAACAAGATAGGAGTTGAAGGAAACATCACAGCAGGGATCGGCGCCATGCTAACGAGCAGAAGGATAAGCAAACTAAACAAATGGGCAAAAACCTACGCACCCAACCTATGCACCCAAAAATAATAACACGGCAGTTGTGAGACCCATACTGACCTACGGAGCATTGGTATGGTGGCCAGCGCTAGCCAAGGCTTACAACTTAACGAAACTGACAAGGATACAAAGAGCGGCATGCGCAGGAGCTAGGGGAGCATAAAGATCATGCCCTGCAGCAGCGTTAAATGCCATTCTAAACATAGTCCCGATAGAGCACTTCATCAAGGATACAGCAGCCCAAAACGCGGAAAGACTAAAGGCAGGCCATAGCTGGAAGGATTACCACACTGGGAACTGTAAGATCCTGGATGGACTGAACTGTCAGGTAACGGGGAACACAGACTATATGATAACCGAACTACGATTCGGAAATGCAAATACGACAATATACCCAACAAGGGAAGAATGGCAGAGAGGAAGTGTAACCGAAACATATGAGGTATCACTCTACACCGACGGCTCAAAGAGGAGCTGCGGTGCAGGGGCCGGAATCTTCGCCCTGGGGGGGAGTGGAAAAGTCTTTGCATCTCCCAGAGTCAGCGACAGTGTTCCAGGCGGAGATTTTAGAAATATTGAAAGCAGTCAAAATTTCAATAGAGCGAGATCTCAGGCAGCCATCACTGGCCGCTGGGCAATAGGCACGCACGCTTATAAGATGGGACCGTCATACAACCAACACTGCAGAAGCTGCAAAAAAAACAGGCGAGCAGGAGACACCAAAGCACCTGCTGTGTCTTTGCCCAGCACTCAACCGGATCAGAGCGCGTCACTTCGGAGCATATGAGCTCGAATCACTTGGGGAAGTGGGAAAGCAGACGGTAGTTGCAATCCTATTTTACCTAAATTACACGGGCTGGTATTAAAAGAAGTAACTGAGCGGACGACCATAGTAGAGGGTTTGGACCAAAACAGAGCTAAGCTCTAATTGGAGGTTTCCAGATAGATCCTCACCACTTTTACCTACCTACCCTTATGCCAAAAACTTTAATGTATTGCCTTCACTGCTGTGTCGGCATTGCTTGGCTGGGCTCTGCCGTTGCACAGTGTCAGATTTTGCAAGTTTAGGGGGACTTTTAGCAAAAATTGAACTATTTGTATATTTGTATTTGTAGTCGATGAACTTTAGGCAGCACTTTAAGAAATGTTGAATATGCGAGGTGTGTTCAATCGCGTGTGTATCGCGAATTTTGAATTTTCGCGGGTTACGTATATTAGAATTTCGATTTTTTCGTGGTTATGTTGGTACTCATGTCTCTCACTTATGCCGACAAGCTCGGCCATTTTGAATGTTCACTTAATTGTTGACAGCTGATTTGCTTGAACGTGTTTTGGATCGTCTTCGACTTTTACCTATTCAAAAAAATGGATCAAAGAACCTGCATCAAATTTTGTGTGAAAAACGAAATTAAGTGCGCGGATGCATTCCGAATGTTGGACTGTGGCATACGGGGAAGCTACCTTGGACCGAAGCAACGTTTATCGGTTGAACAAAATGTTTTCTGAAGGCCGAGAAGATTGGCCTTTTGGCCAAAAATTGGCTTTTGCACAACGATAACGTTATCCTGCTCACACATCGTTGTTTGTGAGCGACTTTTTGGCCAAAGACAACACACTAATGATGACGCAGCCACCGTATTCTCCAGATCTGGCCCCCTGTGACTTTTACTTGTTCCCTAAACTGAATAGGCCCATGAAAGGACGACGTTACCCTACGCTTGACGAGATAAAGACTCGAAGGAGGAGCTGAACAAGATAAACAAATATGACTTTTTGAAGTGCTTCGAAGATTGGCAAAATCGTTGGCACAAGTGTATAATATCTCATGGGGATTACTTTGACTAAATAGATATTCATGAATAAATAAATAATTTAAAAAAAAAACAGAAAATTTGCAATACTTTTTGAACACACACAAATACTGATCCTATGCACAAATACTGATCTGATGCAGGTTACTGATTCTTTTATTGTTCGATTGCAATCACCACCACAGACTAGATACTTTGAGCTTTCCAACTATTATTACAAGATGAATGCAGTGAAGACTCGAAATCACCTTATAAAAAAATCTTAAAAATATAAATCAAGGTTTTGTTTTTCTATAACACAGACTACAACACAGGCTATAACATAGCAAAAATTTGTAACAAATTTAGGTTTGTAAAATGCATTATAACTAAAGAACGAGAGGTCTCCCATTGGATATTATTGTTTAATATTGAAGTAGAAAGGCCAAAGCTCTTTTTAAGCTGAATACCCGCTCTGGGCAACATAAGGTTTGGGAGTTATTAAGCCTTAAAAAGTGCCGATTCAAGCAGTGCATGATACTTTGACCGCGATTTTCTCAAAATTGGTGGGTGATGGAAACTTTTCAGTTTCGGACTAGTAATGTACCGGTTCAGATCTATCAGAATCGATGGCTTTTATTCGGCGGCATTTTTCTTGTCGACCAGTGTAATCTTTAATATAAAACCTTTTTTTCAGCTGTTCAGCTTATAACTTCGAAGTTACAGCTAAAAGTAACAAAACTGTTAAGTCTCAGCAATATGTATATGCCATAACAAATGTAGCGATTGTACGGTCAAGCGCAAATGCATATTATGCTGAAATGAAGAAGTCGAATTGAGCACCATTTCCCATTTCTGCATAGATCATAATACACAGTAACCCACATTTCTTCTACACACAATTTCGTTGACATAAGCATATTCTTTATACTTGTTTAGCTATAAATACCGTTAAGTTTCCTCAATAAAATCAGTAATTGTTGTGACCACAACGCAAGCTTTACTCATTTCCCTGCATTCAACAGAGGCTGTCACTGAGTCTTCAGACCCTCATATGCACCATCCTTAGTCCAACTGGTTCATGTTCTAGTTGCGGCGACACAAGGCAGACAGTTCATGTACTGTATGCCAGGCACCTTAACCTACACATTAACAAAAACAAAAAAGTAAGTAAAAAAAAATTTTCTCCAAAAATTACGTATGTAAATATATTTTTAAGTTGGAAAAAATTATAACAAACAAGAAAGTTTTTATACTCTTGCAGTCTGCAATTGTATCATTAAAAATAGATCAAGTTTGGTAAAATTGAAAAATATTGAATTTTGTAAATTTGTATAAAATTTACCTACATATTTTACTTTTTACATGTAGAACTGTACATTTTCATATACATCAACCGATCGGTTCTATGGCAGCTATATGATACAGGTTTCGGATCTTAATTAAATTAAAACCGTAAAAAACTACCATATATCGAAATTTATTGAAAAACAGAGAATTTATAATTTTTCTTACACTAATTTCTCCATAATTCCTATGGTAGCTATAGGATATATTGTTCCGATTTCGTCCGTTCCGACATATATACTGCGTGCTAAAGAAATAAGACTATGCTCAAAATTAATTTAGCCCGATAGCTCAAAAACTGAGAGACTAGTTCGCGTAGAAACACATACAACAGACGGACAGACAGACAGACAGACGGACATGACTAGATGGATTCGGCTGGTGATGCTAATCAAGAGTATATATGCTTTATAGAGTCGGAGATTTCTCCTTGAACCTTCTCCGTTGAACCCTATGGGTACCGGGTATAAGGTCTTAAACTATTTTTAAAAGTAAAACAATTTTTAGAGACAACAAATAATATTGATTTTTATCAGCGTCTAGAGTGGCGTATCCCCCTGATGGTGTTATCTAATAGATTTCTAATTTTTTTGGCCTGATGTAGTCTGCTGTTATAATATTATAAATTTAGCATATATGAAGTTTCATTTGGACATCTTCAACAAGTGGGAAAGCTACAGTCAAGTGTGACCGACTGTGAGATACCCGGTACCCACAGCATTGTGGGTGAAATTAAACAGCACATTAACATTGAAAAAAGAAATTGTTGACAAATGAAGACAAAAACTGCTAGAAACATGTTGAGCTACACTCAAAAGAGACAAATGTTGCTAGGAACATGATGGGCAACTCTCAAAAGCGACAAATGTTGCTAGGAACATGTTGAGCCACACCCAACAAAGACAAATGTTGCTAGGAACATGTTGAGCAACACGCACGGTTGCTCTCAAAATCTCTCTCTCTCTCTCATGAAGTACACAGAATTTTTATTGTTTAATAATTTCTATGTTTATCATCCGATTTTACTCAAATTTTCAGAACACGTTCGCGATTCCCTATTTATTAAGTTTATTTATTAATTTTAAGCCGGAAATTACGCCTATAGCTTTTATACCGTTTTTTATGATTTTCGGGGGCGGAAGTGGGCGTGGCCAAGTTTTAAATCAAACTTGATCTGCGTGCAACAGATTCCAATGTTGTCACCAAATTTGGTAACTCTAGTTCTTATAGTCTCTGAGATCTGTTGTTCACACGGACAGACAGACGGACAGACGGACATGGCTAGATCGACTCGGCTAGTGGCGCTGATCAAGAATATATATACTTTATAGGGTCGGAGATTTCTCCTTCTGCCTGTTACATACATTCTCGGTTGGCACTTACTTATAATACCCTTGTACCCTATGGGTACCGGGTATAAAAATAGCGAAAATAATACATTTAGACCAGATCGTTTCTATGACAGCTATGACAGCTCAAAAACTGAGAGACTAGTTTGCGAAGAAACCAACAGACGCACAGACAGACAGACTGTAGGACATGCCTAAATACTTTATGGGGTCGGAGATGCATTTACTTCGTTGCAAATATCATGACCAAATTATAATACCCTCTGCAACGGTATAAAAAATAGATTTAAGCAAACATGAATAAATGGGTTTATTTTTGCCAACATGTTGTTTAACCATTTTGTTTGAAGAACAAAGAACTTCAAAATGTCCCGAATCCTAAAGTAGAAATGTATTACCTGTAACCTCTGCGTGCAAACAATTCAAAGCTCTTGTAATAACATAGCATCGGCCCAAATGTGGACAGAAATATATAGTATACAAGTTTATAGAATATATCGAATTTAGGACACACTAAATTTAACATTATATGTAATCACACCACGCAACGTATGGAAAAATTAAATTTAAGGAGATTTCGGCGAATTTTAACCTTCGATTATTTGAGAATTGTTTGTGGGTTAAGTACATACTTTTGCTTCTTCTAAACGTCCAAGGGCCTTGAGCAGATTTCCCAGATCGCTGCGAACGCAATATAAATCCTACACAAAGAGAAGTTAAACAATTTTTTTAATATGAAAACAAAAAGGAAGCGAGCTTCGGCATGCCAAAGCAATAATTAGAAGGACAAGTTTTTGACATATTAGGATCTATATTGTGGGGTTTGTCAGAGACAATGTTATAGTTATATGGGGGCCCGGCGCATTTCATCTCCAAATAATTTATTATCTTCATTATTTTTATACCCGGTACCCATAGGGTACAAGGGTATTATAAGTTAGTGCCAACCGAGAATGTATGTAACAGGCAGAAGGAGAAATCTCCGACCCTATAAAGTATATATATTCTTGATCAGCGTCACCAGCCTAGTCGATTTAGCCATGTCCGTCTGTCCGTCTGTCCGTCCGTCCGTCCGTCCGTCCGTGTGAAACAACAGATCTCAGAGACTATAAGAGCTAGAGTTACCAAATTTGGTGACGACATTGTAATCTGTTGCACGCAGATCAAGTTTGTTTTTAAATTTGGCCACGCCCACTTCCGCCCTTAAAAATTATAAAAAACGTTTTTTTTGCATTTCTTCCTTTTTCCTTTGTGATTATACCCGGAGAAAAACTAGAAAAAAAATTTTAGAATAAAAATACAAAAAAGAAAATATTTTGGTTTTTTGTGGGATTGAGCTCGGGCCAATTTTGCAAAACGTAAATGCATCG
>VNJW01005010.1:0-16016 GCA_008042615.1 Drosophila auraria | reverse complement strand
ACCAAAATGGATCGATTTTCAATGATCCAATTGCTGACTGCAAGGGTATATAAACTTCGGTTTACCGAAGTTAGCTTTCTTTCTCGTTTTCTTATAAGATCTTTAATGAGTGATAGCGATGTGGCTACAATTTGAATTCGCAACAAAATTATTGATGCTAGCGCCAGGGCAGCTCCCAAAAATTGAATCATCCATCGTTTTTTAGAGAGCCAGACGCCTTCTGTTGAAAATCCACTTTTTCGATATAGCCATTTTATTGTATTCGGAGTTGAAGTATGTATGTTCGAGAGTTTTTCCACTTCTTAAGGCATTTGGTGCATTTTGCATTTTCCTCTAGACAATGAGCCAAAAAAGAAAAAACGCATTATGCTTTTTCCCATTTTTCCATTCGTGCCCCTTAAATTTGCCCTGTTCGCCGCACAAAAAACTGTTGCTAGAAATTGAATTTGTCTACAAAGTCTCAGCGATCGGTGGTTTCTCTAAACTACAGGGACCTGCACTTAAAGTGTAGCCAATTAAAAATTACTTTTAATCAATTCAAATTACAGAGTACCTGCAAGTCACTTACGGCTTAACGAAGCAATTCCTACGCTCGTGGTTTTGACGCACAATAACTTAAGACTTATTAAATCGAGCCGTTAAAAAATTGAATATGTGAATTTTCCATTTGTAGCCTTAGTCCTTTAAAATTGTGGGCTCACCAAATACAATAGTTTTAACACCCTACAAAATTACTTGATGGGCAAACCACTATAAAATAGGAACATTTTTTAGCTTTAGACCTTGAACATTTTAATAAAAAAATGCGCAATACCTTTCATACTTAATCTCAATTTAAAACTTAAGCATTTATATAGTGTTGATTAAATAATAAAGTTTTTAAAGTATATGTCGAGGAATAAGTTCCTCATTGGGTCTGTCTAAAGGGTCCTCAGAGGTTTTGTCAGCCATCTTTATGCCAAAGTATAATTGATTGGACTCTAAGTCCAAGTCATCACCTATCCTCTCTAGTATCGTAATCCTGACAACGCTCACGGAGTCACACTCGATACAGTTTCACAAACTGTATCCTAGTTTACCTGAACTGTCAATGGCAAGTCGCAACCCGCGCAATTCAAATAACATGTAATACATACTCTTTGACACGTTCATACTGACAACTTGCACGTCCTCGTCTCTGACTCAGTCATTCTGACCACTTAAAAAAAAAAACAAAAAAAAAAGTCTTTCTCCAACACGGCCATACTGACAGCTTTCACGTACACGTGCAATCCAAAGGCTACCGTTTCTCCAACAACGTTTGCTTTCAAATTTATTCAACAAAGTTTGCTTACTCTAAGTGACAATTTTAAGTTCTCCTTATATGATCTAAGATCTTTGTTATAAAAAATTTATTTTCTTAACCTTTGGGCCAGGTACCGCCACGTTGCATGGACATTACAACACACCAGCCACAACTCCTTTGCCAGTGCCACACTGGTCTTCAACACACGCTAGTGCCACACTAGCCACAACTCCTTTGCCAGTA
The DNA here is from genome assembly GCA_008042615.1 of Drosophila auraria. NCBI lineage: Eukaryota > Metazoa > Arthropoda > Insecta > Diptera > Drosophilidae > Drosophila > Drosophila auraria. The sequence continues at coordinate 14,488 of VNJW01005010.1, read as the reverse complement.
CCACTCTGGTCTTTAAGGGTATGTTTCACCCGCATTGCTAGTGCCACACTAGTCTTCACGGCCTGTTTCATCCGCACCAGTGCCGTTTGGTCTTCACGGTCCTCGACCGCGTCATCAATATCTAGCTCGCTTGGTACCTGCCCTTCTGGCATTCTACGTAAGCTCTCGCTATTTGTACTGCCTCTTACTCGTTAAAGACTTTAGTTTGTATCGATCACCGTCTAACACTTCTGTGACAACGAATGGTCCACGAAACTTCGGATCTAATTATTTTTGCTGTCGCTTGCTATTCTTGAGAAGCACATTATCTCAATTAGTAAACTTGACAACTTTAGCTTTGCCTTTGTCGAATTTTGTTTTGTCATATTCTGCTGCGCTTTTCATATTCTTTATAGCTTCTGCTCTTTGTTTATTTAAATCAACCTCACTTTTCTCGTAAAAAATTGACACCAAACTCAGTGGTCGGGAGCATTTTCCAATTAATAGCTCAAATGGACTAGACTTCGTAACTCAATTAATGGTGCAATTCAATGACAGCTGTATTTCTCCGAAAGCATCCTGCCACGATTGATCACTAGATTCAAGCACAGTCATCATATTTTTTAGTGTACTCATTACACTTTCAACCTGCCCGTTAGCGCGACTTGCACTAGTTTCAATTTAATGAAGCTGCATTTTCTCGGACACACAGAACTCAACAACCAGTAAAACTTCTGCCTTGATCAGCCACTAAACAGTTAGGCACACCGAACAAAGCAATAGAAGGTTTAATTTTTCTGTGATGTCAGTATGCAACGTGTGCCACGGTATGCTGACTTTTGGGATTGAATGTAACATAGCTTGACGACACCGATTTCGACACTTTACCTGCAGAGTGTACAGTTCTCAACAAATTTTCGAATGTAATTCGACATTTCTGCAAACCAATAATGCTCATACACCTTGTCAGTGCTTCTTTTTGTACTTTAATAAGCGCCTACAAGAACCCTTTTAGGAGTCTAGTGCCTTTTCTGAGGGGTTTACATGTGTCACAAAACAGTCAGGTTCGATTTAGAAATAGTTCACATAGAGTGTGACCGTCTTTATAGAAAAAACGCTCTCTTCAAACACTTTTATGGGCTCATAATGACTGTAAATGCTCCTCAGAAAACCGTTAGAAAACGTTCATATTGCTTGCTAGGTAGAAGAAGTTGTTCTGTATTTAGTTTGATTTCACATGTGAGTGAGTGAAAGTATAAGTAATGTATAAATAAAGCCCTTTCCTGTTTAAGTTATACTTATGATTGCTCCGTTAATTAGCTCTAGAACAATTCACTTAATATTTCTTTCCGATATCTTAGCATATCGTTTAAGAACTGTGCAAGTTTAAGCCAGTCCGTGCCGTTGAGCAGCAGGATAAACCTCGTTCTTTGTAAGGGTCGCTCTTCCGTAGTGTTGCTTTTGGATCTCATTCAGGATGGGAATAATGCCTAGGAAATATAATGCATTTTCTTCCGATTGCATTTTCCACAGCGTGCAGACCGTGGATGCCATGTTCCTGTATGGTGTCTCGTTGAGTGGCAAAATTTCTGTGCGTTGAGTATGCCTCTAGGCAATCGGTAAAGTAGTTCTCGGCTCTGAGAGGATGGTGGAGGCGACTATTGTGGTCTTGAAGTACTTTCGAACGCTTTTTCTAGAAAACTTCTCCTGTCCGCTTCAAAAGCGGCTCAGGCAATCTGTTGTTGCATACTCTTCGACAGGGTTTGATTTGGAAACTTCCATCAATACCATATTCATTTGCTTTATTAACATTACTTTCGTTTTCTCAGAGTTGATTTTTAGGCCCCAAGTTTGGCAGTACTGCTCCATGGCGTTGACCATTTTTTGAAGCATAGCGAATATGTCACCCGCATACAAAAGGACTTTGACGTGTTCCGGCGCAAAAGGTCCTCTTTAAAAACAACTTGTCGAATGTTCTCTGCGTGACCTCTGGTGTCCCGCAAGCGAGCCACCTGGGTCCCTTACTTTTTACATTATTTATTAACGACTTGCCCAAAGTCTTGACTAACTCCAGAGTAGTTATGTACGCTGACGACGTTAAACTTTGCGTGCAATACAAGGACGCCGCTAGGCAGTCGGGTTTACAAACAGATCTTAATAACTTTCAAAAATGGCTCAGAACTACTGCCTCATAGAACAGTCAGAAACGCTCATATGGCTTGCTGGGTTTAGCCGGAACCCAGACTTCCTCTCACATCTTTTCTGGTTCGGCCTAAGTAGGGTAGCAGTCAGCAGATGATAGTACAAAAAAATATTAAAGCCTCAAAAAAAGAAAGAATTGCAGCATTTGTTTTATTTGATTGTTTGTTGAACATCTCGGCGAAATTTGGAAATTTTTCTATTAATATTGGGGAAAAATATCGACTTTCGGTTTTCCTAAAAAAAATAGTCTATTTGTATTTGTATTTATTATAAATGTGGGATTTGAATCTGGCGGCCAATCTTCCATTCGGCGCACTCGCAGCGGGCTAGGCTATATGACAACACTGGCAAATGGATCATTGCTAAACGGAAATGAGATTTGGGGGAGAGTCGTCTGGGAGAGTCTGAGAGAGTCGGTTGTGAAAATACAGAAAACGTGTCTGAAAGAAATAAAACTAAAGAACTAAAAAAAATAAGAAGAACTAAAGAAATAACCTAAACTAGGAAGTTGTAATCATTAATCTAAGCTCTTTTACGTTTAAACTAAACAAATAAAATATTGTATGAAAACCTAATTCCTACAATTTGGGGGCTCGTCCGGGAATAAACCCAAACGTAAAGTGCAAGGCATTAAAGTGATACCAGCGTATAAACAAAATTTATGAGATCACTAATACTTCATCATTCGGAAAAATTTCGATCTGAAAATTTCGTCATAAGCCGTGATAAAATTCAACTTGACGCTCAATAAATTTCGCCACCGGCTGAGTGAGACAGATGGATGAAAGATTCGGGTGTGTATATCTGTGGACCAAGAGAGTTACACCAAGAGAAGCACACCAAGAGAGGCACCAAAAGCTGAAGGAAGGAGACAGAAAAGGGTCATAGCAATGGCTGAGTGGATCGACAATTTATATGAGTCGAGAGTCCAAAGTTGAGTTTGAATTCGTTCACGGCAGTCTGGAAACTTGCATAGGCTGATCTGGAGAAGGCGTTGGCGAGCAGAGGCAAGGAACGACAGGCAGAGGCGAGCGGAGCGAGTCAGGATCGTGAGACTAGAGAGGAAAAGCAGACACAGAGAGAGAGGCTGATACATTTCTGAACCTGAAAACTACGACGAAGATTGCGGCTGGCGCAGTTATACAACATCTGGAGAAGCAAGCACAACAGGAGAAGCAAGCAACGATAGGCGCAAGCAAGAAACGACAGGCACAGACAAGCAATGAAAAGCAGCGACAAGCAAGTCCATGTGTTCACACATGAACACGTATATATATATAAGAATCCAATGTAAACAGCATACCGCTGCAGCACTGTACTGATAAGCATGTGTCTGCATATATCTAAATATAAACGCCACTAGGAATCTAGAAATGTTCGAGATACTGTTGCTTGGGTTCATCCCTTAAATATTTGTACAGCAACTATGCTATCTTGCAGCGGAAAATCCCCGCTTGCACTTGAAAACGGTTTCCCAGCTAGGGGAACAGATGACCGTTGCGTTGGTCTAGAAGATAAAACTAGACATAAGATTTTGATGTTAGCTACCTAAGCTAGAATCTATATAAAGCGGAGACCGCTCCGAATAAATTCAGTTTTTTACAAAAACTCACATGTAAATGTCTTATATTTTGGGACCGCTTTACACCATGCAACGCAGCACACCAATCTGTGGAGAAGCACTACCTCAAAGTTGCAGAGCTTTAGAACTTTAAAGGAAGTCTAATTAGCAGGCAAGCAGTGGCGAGATGTACCAGAGAGCAGTAAACCTAAAGCAGCAAAGAAGCATTGAGCGGTTCGAGGCTGGAGAGGGAAGTTTACTGGTGATCTGGAAAGGCGAAGCGATCCAATTGGATGACGATGGCAAGCAGTGAAGTTAGCAGCACCAAATCAGCAGCATTGAGCGGTGCGTGACTGGAGAGGAAAGCTTTTTGGGTTATCTTCAGAGGCGAGACGATCTAATTGGAGGAAGTTGAGAAGCAGTAGTGACCAACAAGCAGACAAAAGCAGTTGAAGAGCAGTGCATCGAAAGAGGTGCATTTAGAAGCAGTATTTGGTTGGGAAACTTTAATGTATGTATGTATGCATGTATGAATCTAAACAGTAACAGAAAGGAAGAAAATAGATAATTTAAAATTCATTATATTCTTTACCACACGTAACACATTACACATTCACACATCCACACATTTAATTTGTTATTTTTCACATAAGTTCAAAGCCTTTATCTAAAAGTAATTTTTAAGATCATAACTCAAAATGGAACTCGAACAAATTATGTTATTAAGAGTGGCAGAGCTGCGCTCCAAGCTAAGTGAGTTAGGATTATCAACCGCTGGTAGAAAACGCGACTTACAAGATAGACTCCTTGCTCACTTCGGCTTTAATGACGAAGAGGATGAAAACGATACCGATGACGCCGAGACCATAGTCACCGCTGCCGATTGTCCCGAACCGGCAGTACCGGTACCAGTACCACAAAATAGATCATTGTTCACCCTTAAAAACGTAGAAGGCAGTGTGTCGAATTTCTCAGAAACTACCAATCCAGATGTTGAACAGTGGCTTAAGGAGTTAGAGGAATGTGCACTTACAGTTCAGTGGAGTCGCCTCCAACTATTTATATACTCAAAACAGTTGCTGAGTGGTGCAGCAAAATCCTATGTACGCAGTCAGGTAAATAACAGAGAGCTTGAGGTATTAGCGATAATTGGAGCTCTAGTGAAATGGCGTGTGTACGTACTAGGCATTAGTTTTACCATCGTAACTTACTGCAATGCCTTCAATATGACAATGAACAAAAAAGAAGTTCCACTTCGGGTCGCACGTTGGGCTTTGTATTTACAGGACTTTGCCTATAAAATAGAGCACCGTTCAGGAGAAAGAATGAAACACGCTGATGCTCTCAGTCGAGCCTCTTCTTTCTTTTTAAACTGAATCGCTAACACATCGTTTGAAAGAAGGTCAAATTCAAGACGATTGGACTATAGCAGTTAGGAGCCTAGTAGGGAAGGAGGTTTATGAGGACTTTTATATGCAGAATGAAATTCTTTACAAGGATCCATATCGAGAGCTAGTTGTAGTGCCATCGGCTATGGAAAAAGAAATTATTCAAAATGGGCACAATTAAGGACATTTTTCCGCTAAAAAGACGCAGGACCTTATTCAAAAGTCGTACCTAAATTAGTGGAGAAAACCAACAAAATAGTTGAAAACTGCATCAGATGCATTATCGTGAATGCTAAGGCGGGCAAAAAGGAGGGATCTCTAACCTCGATTGACAAAGGAGATTCGCCGCTTGTAACTTCCCATATTGATCATGTCGGGCCTATGGAACTGACAAACAAGCGTTACAATCATATCCTTGCGTTAGTCGACGGATTTTCCAAATACGTGTGGCTCTACCCAAATCGGTTTACAGGTGCTGACGAAGTTATAAATAGTCTTGAGAAGCAGGCAGTGAATTTTGGCAATCCCTGCCGCATAGTTTCAGATAGGTAATAACATTCAACATCTTCTGATAGCAACAGGACTGCCACGGGGAAATGGCCAGGTAGAGAGAATTCACAAGATAGTCGTGCCCATGTTAGCAAAAAATGAGCTACGCTAGTCCGACCGCATGGTATAAATATGTAGGGCAAGTGCAGCAGATAATCAATAGTACTGAACCTAGAAGCACCAAGATCACGCCGTTCAAGCTTTTAACTGGAGTCGATATGCGTTTAGACGACTATAAAGAATTAAGGGAGCTGATGAACGAATTCGCAATCAAAGAGTTTGAGGAGCAGCGGGATAATTGCCGCAAGAAGCTCAAGAAAATATTAAGAAGCTACAGGAAGAAAACAAGAAAGCTTTTGATTTAAAAAGAAAGAAAGAAAGGGTATATCAACTAAATGATTTAATTGCGATAAAGAGAACCCAATATGGAGTTGGCTTAAAGCTTAAGGGAACATTTTTAGGGCCTTATAAAATAGTCACTATCAAGGAACATGGGCGATACGAGGTAGAACGCGTTGGGGATTCTGAAGGTCCTTTTAAAACAGTGGTGCCCACACAAATACAATGACATGTGACTTGCATTTGTGTGCGTAAGAGAAAAACGAAGTTGGCTTCGCGCGAGACGTTGCGGTTGTCAGAGCAGTGCAAAGCATTAAAATTTAAATGCTTTGCACTGCTCTGACAACCGCACACTCAACCTCTCATTCTCTCTCTTCTCTGCTGCTGCTGCTCACGTCACGTTTACACTGTCTGTGTAGCAGCAGAGAGCCGGCAGAGTTTTTACCAACCACATGTGGCGGGGGCTTGGGCACCTCTGTTTTAAAACATCGACAGTATCCGAATACATGAAGCCATGGACAGGTATATACGGGGTGAATGTACCGTCAAGAGGGCCTTTTGTGGGATTCGAATCTGGCGACCAATCTGTCAGCACTCGCAGCGGGCTAGCCTATATGGCAACACTGGCAAATTGATCATCGCTAAACGGAAATGAGATTGGAGGGGGGAGTCGTCTGGGAGAGTCTGAGAGAGTCGGTTGTGAAAATAAAGAAAACGTGTCTGAAAGAAATAAAAATAAAGAACTAAAGAAATTAGAAGAACTAAAGAAATAACCTAAACTAAGAAGTTGTTATCATTAATCTAAGCACTTTTACGTTTAAACTAAACAAATAAAAAATTTTTTGAAAATCTTATTCCTACATAAATGTCATCCTAACGCTACAAAATTCAACTTATGATTTAATATGCTAGTCACAAAGGGTTTCAAATAATCAAATCATAACATTTTGCTTAATTATTAACACGACCCTAAGTCGCTTTCTATTTCAAATTTAATTTATGTAATATTATTTTGAAGGTGTGCAAGTAGTTCAGTTTTGAACTACGTGCCACTGTAAATGTTTATAAAATCATTGGGGAGTTAATTCCACGATCGACAAGCATTAATTAAAAATGGCCTCACGGATGTCAGTGATCTGGGTCTTATGCTGTTTGTAAATTGCAGTTTATTATACAAGTACGACGGTTCTTTTTTTTAAATTATTTTTTGTAAAAAAATTAAGATAAGCATTTTTATTCACTCGCTCAGTGGGATATCAAATATTTTCTAAGCCATCTCGGATACATGTTGTGTTCTTCGTATGTCAAATATGTTTCTTGTTATACTATTGAACACTACCTTAATTTTGTTTACTCTCGTGACAGAATTCGAAAATACTTCGATTCTATAAAAAAACTAGGGAACAATGCATACTTTTGCTATAAGCATACTTATACAAGTGGGCAGACAGTCTTTAGTTATTGACAATGTCCTTTGTCCCTACAGCTACACAAGTTTGACAGCTGTTTTAGAAAACATAAACATGTTACGTAACTTTGCACAATGGATATTATGATTAACTGTATCGAACGCTTAACTGTAGTCTAGTTGAACTAAAAGTGTTGTTTTCGTCTATTTGTTCCCTTAGGTCGTCTGCATTTTCAAGTATTGCTGTGGTACAGCATCGGTTTTTCCTAAAACCAGACTGATTATAATTATTTTTAAGCATTGCATTGCCGGACATAAGTTTATGAACTTGATCAGCCATTATGTTCTCAAACACCTTTGATAGGTAGGGCCTGCACTCAGTATTTGATTTGGGAATCGGAATTATTTTTGAAGTTTCCAAACAGGAAATGTACATGTTGTAAGGGAAGTATTAAAAGTATGCGTTATATGTGAAAGGATCTTTGGTAGCAGGACTTTTACGAATAGCCCAGTATCCTCACTTTTAATTTTATATATACTTTGAAGGACATCGCACTGGCTAACACACATAAGTATAAACCAGTTATCACAGACTATTCCAGGAACAAATTGTGGGTTGAGGTATTTATTTTATGTAACCTCAGGTACAGTGCAGCTTAAAAACTTTTTACTTAGATCATTGGCATCTATATCCTGTTCAGGTATTGGTTTGGATTTGCATATTCCCAGGCTTTTTATTAATTTCCATGTTTGCGAATAAAAATTTGTCTTGGCACTTTTAATAAGCGTGGTTACATTATGTCTTAATGACTTATACAGAGCATAAGCTTAAGGTGTCCTGGACCTTTTCCACTTATTGTATGCCCTGTTGCGCTATATAACTGTTCTTTTATGTGGTTATGAAAACATGGTTTTTGAGTCGGACAAATAACTTTACTTCGGAAGGTACAAAACAGTTATTCGAGGAAAAATAACAAATATTATGTTGTAAGAACCTAATTTGTTCTTCTATATCTAATAATGAATATATGTTGTCCCAATTACAAGAATTAAAAGCTAAATCTAAAAGGTCATATTTGATATTTTTAGAATCCCTAAACAATATTTGATAGTCAAGGTTTTGAAGGTCAAGTGCGTAGGTCAAGGAAATAAGGCCATGTTTGGAAAATGAGGGTACCACAAGTTGTTCATCTAAGGCTACTTTGTCAGTGTCAGTTTAAAAAAATAGATCTTATAGCCAACTGCGAGTTTTTGTAAAATGTGTAGGAGATGAGGAGTTAACCAGGATTAGTTCCACCGATTTCATGTTCTCAGACAGACGAGATTCCCTTAATATGTTATATCACTGTTAAGATCTCCTGTTATAATGACGTCTGTAAAATTTAATGAAATTTCAAGGAGTACATTTAAAATTTGATCATAATTTATCCGGGAATTTGGTCGATATATGCATCCTATTAACGTGTTTTTGACATTTAATTTCAACAAATAAATATTAAATTGCACTGGTAGTCGAATGTTTATATACAATCTTGGAATTTAACACATCACATCAATTTGAGACAAACCAAGTTTGAGATACACATACAAGGTGTGTTCAAAAAGTATCGCGAATTTTTGTTTTTTCAAAAATTATTTATTTATTCATAAATATCTATTTTGTCTCCTCCAAAGTAATCCCCATAACTGTGCCAACGGTTTTTCCAATCTTCGAAGCACTTCAAAAGATCATTTGTTTTGTATCTTGTTCAGCTCCTTCTTCGATGCCGTCTTTATCTCGTCAAGCGTAGCGTAAAGTCGTCCTTTCATGGACCTCTTCAGTTTAAGGAACAAGAAAAAGTCACAGGGGGCCAGATCTGGGGAATACGGTGGCTGCAGCATCATTAGTGTGTGTGAGCAGGGGCGTTATCGTGCTGCAAAGGCCAATTTTTGGCCAAAAGGCCAATTTTCTCGGCCTTCTGAGAACATTTTGTACCACCGATAAACGTTGCATCGGTCCAAGGTGGCCGAGCTTGTCGGCATAAGTGAGACCCATGAGTACCAACATAACGCCACCAAAAAATCGAAATTCGAATATACGTTACCCACGAAAGTTCAAAATTCGTTATACTTTTTAAACACACCTCGTATTTAAATTCTTCAATTTTTCGAGGGAGACTTTGAGTATTTGTATGACATACATTTAAGCCAGTTCTCTGCTTTCCTAGTGTCTGTAAAAGTGAATGACTATTTGAACGTTTTAGATCTAAGCTTCTATTATCTCCCATTTTAGATTATTTAGTTTAGAAATAAGCTGCTCACGTAGCGTACATTTGTTTATGAGACAAAAGCACACCCCAATAATAAACAAAGCGACTAATTCTATATCTACTTAAATTTAATACCTCTTAGGGGTGCTTTTTAAAATACAAGAAAATTATATGAGTTTTAGGCGCGAAAAGAATTATTACCTACGGCTGCAGAACTGGCAGCTTCCAGCGCAGCCAATTCCTCAGCGGAGTCTCCATTTGTCTAGTTCGCTTTAGCTCTGCACGCAAATCGCCTCCCCTCCAACTAGCTCCTTGACGTAAACATCTCCACATCGAAAAAAACAGCTGTTAGGCGTTTTTGCCTCCTCACAAGCATTGCATGTTGAAAAATGTGTACTTCGGTTTTGTCAGCTGTTCTTTTATATATTTAAGTACTGGCGAGTCTACGAAAATGAGCTTTAAGCTTAGTCGCTCTTTGTTTTCTCGCCATTACGCTCCGATCGCACGCAGCAATGCTGCTTTATCGTGCACGTTTTCTAATTTAATTATAACAATTGAGCCGGCGGTCGCGGTCGCACCCTTAAAATGGATCGCAGTTTGGGCAGGGGGGTCAGTTGAAATGTAAAGCACTGTGCGTGGCCTTCACGTTTTCCCCCTTGACCTGTGGGACGCCATACCAACGCAAGTTACAGGCAACTTCGGACTTAGCTTGCGCAGGAGGCCACCCACCTTACCTCCGGCTCTCCACATGCTGATCATGGCAGTTCTCAGCCACTTTCGCATCCAGATCATGGAACCGCTGCTTCAGCGTGCCCATCTCTCACACCTCGCTCTCCAGTTGAGTCACTCTCAGAAGAAGTTGTTCGTAGTTAGCGGTTATGACTTTAAACTTTTCTTCCAGATTGCCAGTTATGCGTGCCATCCCGGATCTCAGCAAGACTTTCCTTAAGCTATGAAAATCTGGCATCGATTGTGTGAAGCAGCTGAACATTGGACTTACAGGCTCCCTTCAGTTGAGAGTGAGTTTCCTTCCTGAGTAGCTTCATGGTAATGTTTATGTTTTCTGGTTGGCCATTTTTTTTTTTTTTTTTGACAGTTTTGTTTTGTTTATGTGTTTTTGTGTGTGTGGTGTGTTGTGTTGAGTGTTCTGTGACTTGCGGTGTAACAGTTATATAAAGGGATTTGTTGTTGCGCTTAGAAATTGTGAATTTGTTAAAGATGTTGTTTTATAGCAACAACATACAACATTTGTCCAAGATTAACTTCCTTTTTGAGAAATATCAATTTTTAATTCTACCTGTTTTTTAAATACAGAAAAATTAAGTAGATATTACATATTTAAAAAAAAATTGTGATTTATAAAATTTTAGTTTTGAATAGCTTGATCAATTCCTAATTGAAGTGTAATATAAGTTTTGTCTAGTTCAACAACACGAAATTCGACTTTTGCATCGAGTTTTCGGAAAACGAGCCACTGTGAGGCGTTTAAGGGAAAGAATCCTCTATTGAGTATTTTGACCGCTGATCACAAATCTGATGTGCATTTTTTACCACTTACTTATATGGCCTATAAATAAATATACCGGATTTTTAATTAAGGGCAATATCTTTTCGATGAATATTGAATTTCAGATTTTTGATTAGCGATCTAAAATACATAAAACGCGGCTGTGGTGATACAGTCAATTAATTGAGAAAATTTAATGAGTGCATTAAAAAGCGTCTTACATTTTCATAAATCTACAAAGACCCGAAAAGGTAGAAATTGTTAATTAAATCTGTATGCAATGAGAAAAATACATCGCTCCGAAAAACTAAAAATATATATTGAAATTTAAACGGCTTCTAACTGTAACAAGTTGTAAAGAAACAAATAGGATACAAAACATACTATAATAAAAATTTTAAAACGATAAGAAATTCGTTAAAATAAAAGTAACTCAGATTTGGACAGACCTACCTTAAACCCATCATAAGTCCAACTGCCGAACTTTAGAACACAGGTCTGTTCATCAAATGGGAAATATTCTACATCTATCTCACAGGATGATTTGTATATAGCTGGTGGCTTCCATTCAACTAATCCTTCAGAGTAAATTGTGGCTTTTGTTGCAAGAGTCACTTCGAAGTTACCATCAGCACTACACGATATTTTGCAATATCCGTACAAATTATCATTATTTTTATAATCTTGTATGTAGAAGTTCGTTATAGATCAAAAAATGGGTGTTACTTAATAAGAACTAAAATTTTTATTTTTATTTTAAATAACTACTGTTACTGTAAATGGCAATACATACAAAACATAAAGACGCAAAGCTACTTAATGCTTACCATCAGACAATATGCATAAAAAATCTTGACTAAACCTATGAGTATTAAAATTTAAGTTAAGGACTCGCTAGAACAAAAAGGAGTACAGTAAATACTTACTCGTAAAAAAGTGAGTTAACGTAAGAACTAACGGAACTATATTAAATTTTAAATTTTATATCAGAACTAAATACTTTTATTCCTGTTATAATAAATTTAATCTTATATTAAAAAATACTATTATTTTAGCGAAAGTGTTTAATTGCGGTCTTTGACCCGGCAGCAAAGAAATCTTTGGATCAAGATATTCAGTTCTGAAGTCTTAACAAAACTATTAGGATTATATTGAAGACTGTTATTTTGGGATCGAAGGTAATTGATATATACCGACAATAAAAAGATATTAAGTTTCATTCAAGATTTTTGTTTTTATTATAAATTTTTTTTTTATTATCAGGTGTGCTCCGGTTTTCACATATTTTCTGGGTTTTCAACAAAGAGGTGCAATTTTGTTGTAAGGTTCTACAGCATTCGCAAAAATTTGGTCATCGTTATGTTATCGGATAATTTTTTTTATCCTGGCAGATAATAATTTATATAGAAACGGACTGACGGACAAAAATAGATCGACTCGTTTGGCGATGCTGATCAAGAATATATATACTTTATGGGGCCGGAAACACCTTCAACCACTTTGCTAACTTTTGACTAAAATTATTATACCCTGCAAGGGTATAAAAAATAAATACATATTTGAAATTATATTGAAATTCTCAAATAAACGTTAAAAGACCATTGAGTCATTTATTTTGCAACTAACATTTGAGTTTATGTAAAACTGTTCATTTATTTTTTGTGTAAACTAAAGTATCTGCTTTGGCGAATTGAAAAGTGAAAAGCAAAAAGCTTGCGCAGTGAATACCGGAGCCCGTGTGAATGAATGTATAGTTTAAAAAGTACAATGTGTAATTTGATTTAAAAAGAAACTTAAACTTAAAATTTTTTTTTATTAGTACTATTTTAACGTTATTACTAATGCTTTTTTCGTGAAAATGTGTGTGGCAGGAATCATATTCTTGTTCAAAACTCTTGGGAAAAAACATATATTCTATAAAAAAAGTATATACACCAAATTGTGACAAAAAGTTGGCCAATGTAGACTGCATGTGCATTTAAAGCACAGCTTGACGGCTTAAGCTTCCTTACTCTCGCTCTCTATTTCTCTCTCTTAGTGCACGTAACTACTCTTATTTTCTCTTATCTTCTGACTGGTCAGTGGTAAGTCATTACAATGTCCTCTAGTATTGTCTGTGTAATTAAAACCTGCAAGAAAATAATTTCTGCAGAGGACCCTATTATTGTCTGCTAGCTGTGTGACAATATGGTGCACGCCAAGTCCATTGATTGCACAGGCCGGATGGCTGATAATATTACTAAAAACATTAAATTGCCCTACTGCTGTGAAGCTTGTCGCGATGTTGAAAGGGAAATTATGTCATTTATGCGGCAAACCAAAAATGGTTTTAAGGAGCTTCTTGTTAGTTTTCGTAAAACTAATGAGGTGCTCCTGGCGCTGGACTCCCAGTTTAATGGCCTAAATCTGTTGAACGAGTCCCCAAAGCGCAAGAAAACCACGGTTTGCACACCCCATTTGGCCGCTGCCCTGCAACTCGACGCAGGTTCTCAACAGCTGACTCCCTCGGCACAGCCCCCGACTCCAATTTATCTAACTCCAATGATATTAAAATCGGGGGCGATAAAAGAGGGGCAGCGCATCCAGTTATATCCGTCGTGTCCGCTGAGGGGTCACAATCAATTACCTCACAGAACCCCACCCAGAAAACTCCCCAAGGTATCAGGCCTGGAATATCGGCCGATATTGGTACTACAAATGTAGTACCAAAAGCCCTAATAGCTATACCACCTACGAAACAGATATTTGTTCCGCGGCTTTTCCCTAATCAAACATCTGAGGATGTTAGTACCTATATCCTAGGTCGCACTAAAGCCGAAGAATCCAAGATGTCCCTGACAAACTTTTTAACACAATATGCTCTGCTGTTGTAAGTATGTTGTTGTTAAGGAGTACGAAGCTAAGAAAAAGAAAAGACGGCCTTGTAGGGGTTAGTTTACCCAGGCTGAACAAAACCATTGTGCCATCTACAAAACTAACAAATTCTTTATTCTAAACTAGCGGACCCGGCGAACTTTGTCTCGCCCTAATTCGACGCCATTATATAACCCCAGGGTAATAGTCAAACACTGCATTTCTTTATTTAGTATAGAGCGATATGATATACTATGTTTTTTGTTTTATTTTCCGACGCAAAAACAAACAATAAAGACGGCCTACCAACACGCGAACATGCAACGTACAGCTGGCCGTGCGAAAAACAGGGAAATTCTAGATTTATCCCGCAGACTTCTAACGATTGGCCTTGCGATTTGTTGATTGTCATCGCAAATGCCAATCGGACGGGGAACTGAATCCTCTTGAATT
>VNJW01005000.1:0-21093 GCA_008042615.1 Drosophila auraria | reverse complement strand
GTAGGACGGCTCGTGAACCGGAAGCGAAACACACTTGCACATCAGAGTGATCCTCTGAGGCTCCCGTGCCTCTTGGAGTTGAGGCTTGGCTGGAGCTGACGGACTTGGAGCGGCCGCGAATGGATTACCGCGGTGCAGGAGGGTGTGATGGCGGCTGTGGCATGTGAAGCAGCTATGGGCACTAGTGCAATCCCGTTGCTGGTGCCCTCGGGCAAAACAGTTCAGGCAAAGCTGCTTTCTTTTAATGTAGTCGGAGCGACCATTGACATCCATTTCAAGAAAGCGCGGGCATAAGCGAACCGGATGTTTTCTCCCTGGAACAGAGATCGCACCCTCTTGGGCCTGGAGCAACTCTGGCCTCGTAAGAATTAAGTCGACGTGCTGGGGTGCTCGCCGATGTCGACCTTGACGGAACTTGCCCCGAACTGCTAGGCCTGATGTCGTCGATAGCCTCCAGAGTACGATGACGCTCAGTCAAAAACGAGTCTAACTCATTCCAGGTTGGAATTTCAGCCTTGTTGTGGACTTAATATTAGTTGTCGGAAGGGGAAGCAGATTAAATGCAGAAATGAATTGATCCGAATTGTGGAAACGGAATCAGTTGGAATTTTTTTGTACGTGAACTAGAATGTCGGAATGATAAAAAAAATTTCGATTCAGAAACCTAACATGACCCAAAATTGTCTGGAGTGAGAATCGTGTATTATATTTTATTATTCTTCAGCGAAATTGTTTAATTATTATTGTTGCCTTTCGGGGGTGGCGAAATATTTTCGCTCGCTAACTACACAGGTCGACAAAAATCGACCTTTTTTTTTGCCGGCGAATAAAAGCCATTGATTCTGATAGATCTGAACCGGTACATTACTAGTCCGAAATTGAAAAGTTTCCATCACCCACCAATTTTGAGAAAATCGCGGTCAAAGTGTCATGCACTGCTTGAATCGGCACTTTTCAAGGCTTAATAACTCCCAAACCTTACGTTGCCCAGAGCGGGTATTCAGCTTAAAAAGAGCTTTGGCCTCTCTACTTCAATACTAAACAATAGTATCCAATGGGAGACCTCTCGTTCTTTAGTTATAACGCCTTTTACAAACTTGAATTTGTCACAAATTTTTGCTATGTTGGTGAGAGTCTTGGCTTTGGTTAGAATCATTGGTTTGGGATTATAACTTAAGTACACAAAACAAACGTTTAATGAGCCGAAAACACATTCTCTGTACATGTTTGATTATCATATTTATATACAAAGATAAATTTATTCTTAAAGTATTCAACTTAATAACAATTAATTCTTGGATAGTTTGAAGAAACATCAATGTTCCGAACCCAAAGCAGTCTCTAACAAAAATGTTCGAAATATCAGGGCTACAACATAGCAAAAATTTGTGACAAATTCAAGTTTGTAAAATGCGTTATAACTAAAGAACGAGAGGTCTCCCATTGGATATTATTGTTTAATATTGAAGTAGAGAGGCCAAAGCACTTTTTAAGCTGAATACCCGCTCTGGGCAACGTAAGGTTTGGGAGTTATTAAGCCTTGAAAAGTGCCGATTCAAGCAGTGCATGACACTTTGACCGCGATTTTCTCAAAATTGGTGGGTGATGGAAACTTTTCAATTTCGGACTAGTAATGTACCGGTTCAGATCTATCAGAATCAATGGCTTTTATTCGCCGGCATTTTTCTTGTCGACCAGTGTAATAAGAGAAATAAGAAATACAAATTTTAACTACATAGCTTTTGGTAGTGCTCGCAAACTAACAATAAATGGATTGGATGATATCAGTGACTTGTGCATAAGATCCGTAATTATCCTAGTGAAATGTTCGAGAAAACTTTCAGGCAGGCTCCGGTTTTCACTTTCACAAGATTCTTTCGTTTTCGAAAATGAAAATCGGTGCTCCCGTTTTCACTTTCACAAGACTTTTTCGTTTTCAAAAACGGACAAGTTTGTCTTGTCGAAATGAAAAGTAAATGCCTTTTTCTACATCAAATCGGTTCTTAATTGTAAAAGGAAAAAAATAGTTGACTTGTTGGTCTATTGATGTTTGTTTTATACCATCAGTGGATCAATCTAGTTCGTAATTACGTTTTAAAGAATTATTTTCTGACCCCACCTCGAATTCGCAAAAAAAATATTTGCCGTCGGCAACGACAACTTTCGTTTTGGTTGCCAGTGCTGCCGTACTGTTGGTGGAACCAAACAATCTGGTCGAAATGCTTGTAAAATTAAAAGTAGGGCATTAATTATGTTCAAAGAAGATAAGAAAGGTTTTAATAAATGAAACAGTTTAATTTTATTGCTTAAATGGTACTTTTACCATTTAAAAAAGGTATAAAATTTCCTGTTTAAAGAGTGGCAGCGCTCTTGGACAGATAAATAAACAATTTCTGCATTTATTTGGGTTTAAAACAAACAATTAAAAACAGTAAAGGCATTAATAAACATTCTGTTTACTTCTCAAAACGTCCAAGTCAACTGTTTGAGCAATTAAAATAATTAAATATTTCGATAACAAAACGATGACAAAAAGTTTGTGAAAACCGGAGCACCTAAAAACGAAAACGTACGATTTTGGTCTAAAATGTTTTGTTTTACTATATGCTAAATAAATATAAAATAAAAAATAAACTGGTTTTCATTGGAACTGAACACGGGCCGACCTCGCAAAACTTATCGGCCGCCAGACAACTGGGCAATTACCAATATCACATATGAATCGGCCGTTCTCATACTAACTATGCTTCGGCAACTGTTGACATAAATAAAATGGCGCCAAACTGAGGAACAGATAGAGCGTGAGCAAGAAATGAAAAAAAATCCAAAATCACTTTGTTCAATTTTATTCCCAACTTTGGCAGAACTGAAATGAAATGTATTAATTGAAAAAAAGGAAACAAGAAATAATGCTATCTTCGGTAAACCGAAATTTGTATACCCTTGCAGTCTGCAATTGGATTATTGAAAATCTATTCATTTTGGTTACAGTTGAAAAAATATCTTACATATTACATGTAGCATTTTACATTTTACATGTAGAATTTTACATTTTTAATTAAATCGACCGATCGTTTCTATTGAAGCTATATGATATAGTTGTCCCATCTTAATAAAATTAAAACCGTATAAAAACCTATATCTTGATATTAATTGATATACGTTGAAAAACAAAAAAGTTAAAATTGTTTTTACATAAATTTCGCCATCATTCCTATGGCAGCTATAAGATATAGTGGTCCGATTTCCGTTCCGACATATATACTGCGTGCTAAAGAAATAAGACTATTCTGAAAGTTTTAGCCCGATAGCTCAAAAACTGAGAGACTAGTTCGCGTAGAAATCGACAGACAGACGGACAGACAGACAGACGGACATGGCTAGATCGACTCGGCTGGTGATGCTGATCAAGAATATATATACTTTATGGGGTCTGAAATGCCACCTTCACTGCGTTGCAAATATCATGGCAAAATTATAATACCCTCTGCAAGGGTATAAAAAACGAACTGTGGAATTGTAATAAATAATACAAAAATCTTTGGAGTGAGCGGGAGTTGGCACTCAGACATCTAGGCAACACCCATGTTATATAATTTACGGCAAATGTCACACTAAATATCTTCAACACTTTTTCAAAAAGCGACATTACTTCTGTGCGCAAAAAGGAGAGCCGAACGATTTCATTCGGCATGCGCGTAATAATATTATTCGTTGGCTGCGATTGAGCGATTGGTGCTTCGTCGAGTTTTTGGATATTAAGCTTATAAATAGTTTAAAAGCGTAACTTTTATTGCGAATAGTTTTCATTAACGATTGTTCTAATTCGACAGAGTGTTTGTTCGAGAAGGGAAAGTTTGGGTAGCGGGTATCTCCCAGTCGAGCACGCTCGACTGTTGCTTTCTTACTTAATTATACCCTTGCAGAGGGTAACATAATTTTGACCAAAAGTTTGCAACACAGTGAAGGAGTCCGTCGCCAAAAACAATATATATTATCGATCAGCCCCACCTGCTGTTGAAGTAGCAAATTGTTTAATGTTGAAATACTTGTATGTATATATATTTTTTTTGTTATTATAATTTTTATACCCTTGCAGAGGGTATAATAATTTTGTCATGATGTTTGCAACGCAGTGAAGGAGGCATCTCCGACCCCATAAAGTATATATATTCTTGATCAGCGTCACCAGCCGAGTCGATCTAGCCATGTCCGTCTGTCTGTCCGTCTGTCCGTCTGTCCGTCTGTCGGTTTCTACGCGAACTAGTCTCTCAGTTTTTGAGCTATCGGGCTGAAATTTTCAGCATAGTCTTATTTCATTAGCACGCAGTATATATGTCGGAACGGCCGAAATCGGACCACTATATCTTATAGCTGCCATAGAAATGATGGGGAAATTAATGTAAAAAAAATGTTAACTTCTCTGTTTTTCAACGAATTTCTATAAATTTCGAGATATTGTCGTTTTTTATAGTTTTAGAATTACGGTTTTAATTTCATTAAGATCGGACAACTATATAATATAGCTGCCATAGAAGGGATCGGTCGATTTATATGAAAATGTAAAACTCTACGTGTAAAATGTAAAATTTACAAAATTTACATAATTTGACATTTTTCTTTTAACATTACCAAAATGGATCGAATTTCAATGATCCAATTGCAGACTGCAAGGGTATACAAACTTCGGTTTACCGAAGATAGCTTTCTTTCTCGTTTTATAAATAAATTAGAAATTTAACGGATATATTTCGACTGTGGTAAATGAACAGGAGCAGCAAATCTAATAGCTCACGTCAATTTAACAAATACGCATTAAAAAAATAAGTTAACTTAACCATTTTTAGTTGTATGGATAGTAACATTAAACAAAAAATTAAAAAAAAAAAATTATTTTGCATTTTGTGCCGATTTGAACTTCCTTCGATCTTGCATAAACAGAGTTCTCTGTCCACGCAAACTACTAGGCTACATCCATAGCTGTAGCTCCTGCAGCGATTGTCATGCTAAATAGTGTTTCATTTTGACAAACAAAAAACACATTTTTCAGAATAGAGAGTTCAAAAAGCATGGGAGAAGGCATTGAATTCTTCTTCTTATTATTTAACGTAATTTTTTTTTTGTACCGGGTATCTCACAGTCGAGCTTACTTCATTTTAGCTTACTTACATTGCTTAACTTGATTTTAGTAAAAAGTAAAGAAGAAAGAAAGAAAGATCTACGGAACCCTCGATAAAAATTCAGCCTTTAAGCCCAGCGTTATTAAGTTGTGTTTTCGGTTTATTATCCATTACTAACCAGTCCCCAGCCGCAGCCACAGTGAATCTCATGGTACAATAGACTAATCTAAGCCAAGCGCTTAGAACGTCATCGGGCAACGCCAAGTGCCAACCGCGAGCTGACATGCAAATTAAAAAGCATATGCTCCGGCTCCTAATCACAAAGCACTTTCGTTCAGTGACTTCTGCTCCGTCCCGCCACGCCACCCTTGAGAGGGTGGGGTGGCGTGGCTCTTTTCTTCCGCCTGTCAGACGTTGCTGCCGTCGCCTTGTCCGCGCTCACATCCGCGCCCTGCTCTGCTGACGTTGACATTGATGTTGCCTGTTAGCTGTTGCCTGTTGGCTGTTGGTTGTTGGTTGTTAGTTGTTGGCTGTTCGCTGGGTGGCGGTGGCTGATGCGAGAGGCTGGCATTTCGGCGCTTGATGGATTTTTGCAACACTCCGAGTCGGAATCCAGCGACTCCGACAGCTCGGCGCACAACTACGTCCCAAATGGCGCAAAAAGCGAAATCCCCAAAATGATTAATGACTTTTCAAGTGACTTGCAACAAAACCAAGTCACCAGTCACATAACGAGCCTCAGCAAGGATACCAAAGTTGCGTCTGCACAGCGAAAAATAAAACGTACCAAAACGGTATTTTTTGTTCAAAGACTTTTGTTAATGCCACAAATAGTTTAAAGATTTTCTGCAGAACAAAGAGAATATATATAAAAAGAAAGAGTTTTTAAGGAAAAATTGACTCAAAATGAGAAAATATCTACTCAAATAATGACCGAGTCAGTTTGTTGGCCAGTTTCTGGAGAGGATCAGCCACTGCCGGCTGTAAATGGCAAAGCTTCTGAATGTTAATATGTTAAGATATAAATTTAAATATTAAATATAAAATATAAAATATGAAATATAAATATAAATATATTTTATACAGTACCGCTCAACTGAATAGGTTTGACTTCTTTTTTAGACTTAGAACTTAATATCTTCATAACGACCACTCGGACTCAAACCAAGTAAATTTTGTTAAGTAAAACGATCAATTATTTATAAGATTTAAAAGTTTTTTTTTTTTTTTTGGTTTAGTTGTTAAATTGTTTTATTATATTTTCAAAAACATAGCTGAAAATCTACATTATTTTTGGCTCAAGTGAATAGGTTTGACCAACAAAACTATAAAAAAAATTATTCACATTTTTCAATTTGACTCAGTAAAATAGTTGACCAGGCTTTTTTAATTCCTTCAACCAGGGTCGCCGAGTCTTAAAATTGTCTCCCCCTTCATACACTCTCCTCGATAAAAGTTCCCAAATGTTCTCGATAATATTTATTTCTGGGGAGTATGGCGGTCACTCGAACAAGTTGACATTCTGGTCCTTAATCCACTGTTCTCTAACCCGGGCTGCATGGATGGGGGCGTTGTTCTGTTGGTACGTCCATTGAATAAATCCAAAAATTTCGGAAAACTGGGGAAAAGCCTTTTGAAACACAGTCTTGTAGACATTTGCATTAATCTTTCATGAAACAAACTGCAGCTCGCAAGTTCCATAAAACGATATGGCTCCCCAAACCATTACGCCTCATGTACAGGAGTGATGACTACTCAAAAAGCATGTCTCTTTTCGCAGATCGTGAATATAAGAGTTGTAGCCAATCGCGTCGGAAAAGACCACAGCCTTCCACTCATTGTTCCATGTCATGTGATCCCGCGCAAATCGAAGTCGCGCTTCCTTCCGTGCATCATTGAGAGGAGGTTTTTTTATTTTTAATCTTTTTAAGTTTTTAGCACTCCGAATAACTCGTTTTACCTTTGCCAAACTAGCATTTACCCCGTATTCATCCCTGATTTTACTGGCAGAGTGGTGGGAATTCGAAGGATTAGTCGCTTCTCTGATGCCGATGTATCATATTTTTTTCCTCCTTTCATTTTATTTCCGTAATCGGCTTCATTACGAAGAAAATTGCTTACCACGTTTAGGCTTCCACCAAGCTTCTTTGCCATTTCATTATGTCTTAGTTCAGATTCAATATAGCCTTTAATTTAAACTTTTTCAAAATTGGATAAAGATTTTTCCCGACCCATTAAAAAAAAATTATTGCAACTACTTTAAATTTAAGTTGACCAAAGAAATTATATGTTTTCAATTACGCAGTCAATCAAAAAGTGAAGTTAAAGTTGTCAAACTTAATCAGATGAGCCAAAAATAGACCACACATTTAGCGAATTTCACGATGAAAGCAAAATTCTAATTTACCGTTGCAAATAACCCGTTACATTTTTTTGTCATATTATGAGTAAACAAATGAATGTTAAAAAAAAAAAAAATGAAAAAATGCCACAGGAACAAAGAGAGAAGGAAAAATAGAAGAAATAATTTTCAAACCTATTCAGTTAAGCGACACTGTAAAGTCTATAAAAGCAAACTTACATTTCTAAACCACAATTGTTGCGACTGAGCCGCGAACCCATTGCGCCACGCAGGCAAATCAAAGGGCAGCGTTGAAAACTGAGGCCGAACTATAAATGGACAAAGCGGGAGAGCAAAGCTAGACGGAACAACAGCGATTCAAAGCGGGAGAGGAGAGGGACTTTGCCGCTCTTCCCTCTCACCCTCAAACCTCATCCTCTTAACAAACTCAATTTGAGGATAAAACCACTTAAATTCAAGAATATTTGTTTCAAATTTTGGTGTGAGTACTTTTGCGTAAGTACTTTGGTGTGAGTACTTTTGCGGTTTTTTGTTCTCAAAGTGGAGAAAAATACTTAATTAAATTAAAAAAAAAATCCATACTTTAAATGAGAGGAGTACGTATTTGAGCGCGGTTTCTTAATTTCAGAGGCCATAATTCAAAATAATATATTATTCTTTGATATTATAATATTATATAATAAGTTGAGGTGACCAAAGTACTCTCAGTGTGGGAGCTCATATAGTAGGCGTCTTACTAGACCGCCACAAATTAGTCTCAGCAAACGAGGACAAGACTCCGACTCCCACTGCGACTCTGATGACTACTCCCTGGCATGGGCAATTCCACGCAGAGACATCCTCCGGCTGGCCGTCTGGCCGACTGCCATGCTCGTCTATCCTTGACATCACTCCGGCTGAGTGATGGGATGCGTGTGTGGGGTCGCCGTCATTGGAATTAATGATTTAAATGCGGGGAGGCGGCAACTGGCTGACTCGAACCGTTGTCATGTCATTAACCAACACTCTGCCGAGCCATTTTCACCTGCAGCTGCAGTCATTTTTCAACACTGGGCCAGTGGGATGGCATCGTTAATTGCAGGCAAACGTCAAAAGTCGCCTGTCAGCCAAGCAGGAGCCCCAAGCTAGCTTCAAGCTCCTAGCATCAAACATCAAGCATCAAGCTGAAGCGTTGGCTTCTCGTCCACGTCCACATCCACGTCAGAAGCTGTCAGGCTCACAAAAGTATACATCACGGCAAAGCCGTCCATTCCCACTCCCGCTCCCGTTCCCCAGTTTCTGCCAAAGTCCAGGCCTGGTCATGGTCGATAGTTGGCTGTTGCTGTTGCAAAAGATTGATGTGTGCTGTACGACGTCGGCAGGCAAAACGGAAAATAAATGATGTTGGTGATTATTTTTCTTCATTGAGCGGCAGTCGCTGCTGCCTGCCTCCCGTCTCTTCTCGTCTCATCTCGTCTCGTCGTTGTTTCAACAGCCATTTTGGCCATCAATCTCGGGAAGCATCAGGCGGACCCAACGGGCGTGTTCGAGGGGGCCATCAGCTGGCGGTCCGTGCTGTGGACGCGGGGTGCACTCGCTTATTCATTCATTCATTCATACGCAGCACATTTAGACAATCTATCAAGTTGGCCCAGCTGGGTGGTAAGGTAGACGAGGAAGGAAGGCAGGAGAACCCCTCCAGAGCTGATCCATCCAGACCCGAACACTTCCGTTTGCGAACCTAATCCCGAGTCGGAGCGGTGATCTACTTTCTGTTTGAATGGAACCTGTGTTAAAGAATCGGTGGCTTGAAGGAAGAGATTTGTGTTCCAGACTCGGGACTGTGACATGATGAAACATACATAAATAAATATAAACGGGGTGCCCCAGAAATCACAAAGGTTTTTAAATCACTTTAAATGCCGTCAAAAGAATGCAATAAAATATTGTGACACCAAATTAAAAATTAACAAGTGGGAAAGCTGCAGTCGAGTGTGACCGACTGTAAGATACCCGGTACCCAAAGCATTGTGGGTGAAATTAAACAGCACATGAACATGGACAAAACGAAATTTTGACAAATGAAGACTAATATTGCTAGAAACATCTTGAGCAACACTCAAAAGAGACAAAGGTTGCTAGGAACATGTTGGGCAACTCTCAAAAGCGACAAGTGTTGCTAGGAACATGCTGAGCAACACTCAACAAAGACAAATGCTGCTAGGAACATGTTGAGCAACACGCACGTGCGCGCTCTCTCTCTCTCTCTCTCTCTCTCAGAAAACTTTATTGTTTAATAACTTCTATCATCCGATTTTACTCAAATTTTCAGAACTCGTCCACGAATGCCTACTTATTAAGTCTATCAATTTACTTTACGCCGAAAATCACGCATATGGTTATATACCGTTTTTTATGATTTTCGGGGCGGAAGTGGGCGTGGCCAAATTTTAAAACAAACTTGATCTGCGTGCAACAGATTCCAATGTTGTCACCAAATTTGGTAACTCTAGCTCTTATAGTCTCTGAGATCTGTTGTCTCACACGGACAGACAGACGGACAGACGGACATGGCTAGATCGACTCGGCAAGTGACGCTGATCAAGAATTTATATACTTTATAGGGTCGGAGATTTCTCCTTCTGCCTGGTACATACATTCTCGGTTGGCACTAATGTACCCTTGTACCGGGTATAAAAACGATTCATTTTGGTTACAGTTGAAAAAATATCTTAGTTTTTAAACATTTTACGTCTTACATATGGCATTTTACATTTTACATTTAGAATTTTACATTTTACATGTAGAATTTTACATTTTCATTTAAATTGACCAATCGTTTCTATGGCACCTATATGATATAGTTGTCTGATATTAATGAAATTAAAACCGTAATTCTATAACCATAAAAAACTGCTACATCTTGAAATTGATTGATATATGTATGTTAAGAAACAAAAAAGTTAAAATTTTTCTTAAATTAATTTCTCCATCATTCCTATGGCAGCTATAGGATATAGTGGTCCGATTTCGGCCGTTCCGACATATATACTGCGTGCTAAAGAAATAAGACTATGCTGACTATGCTTTTCAGCCCGATAGCTCAAAAACTGAGAAACTAGTTCGCTTAGAAACCGACAGACAGACAGACAGACGGACGGACAGACAGTAGGACATGGCTAGATCGACTCGGCTGGTGATGCTGATCAAGAATATATATACTTTATACGGTCGGAGATGCCTCCTTCACTGCGTTGCAAATATCATGGCAAAATTATAATATCCTCTGCAAGGGTATAACAAAGAGCAAGGCAAATGATCGGCTCTGTTTTAGTTTTAAAGCGCCTTTAACAGTCGCCTGACCTCAATTTTATCGAAAATCTGTGATCTGACATCAATAGAGCAGTTACTGCTTCCAAGTCTTCAACCATTAGATCAAATTGGAAGCCAATCAATGAGTCCTGGAGTAACCAATAACCAGTAACTAGTAACCAATTTACCAAAACCGATGGCAGGACCTACTTGACACTATGCCAAGCGGCTAGACATCTGTTATTGGCTATATATGTTACTTAATTAATTATTAAATGGAGAAGATAAACTATGTTTTAATAGCTTAATATGATTAACTCATAAATTTTTTACGGTTTCGTCATTTTTTAATTTTAAAACACAAATTGGTGCTTTTTGGGAAAGTTTTTTAAATAACTTGAAAACTTAAAATACGATTATAATTATACCCTTGCAGAGGGTATTATAATTTTGCCATGATACACGTATTTGCAACGCAGTGAAGGAGGCATCTCAGACCCCATAAAGTATATATATTCTTGATCAGCATCACCAGCCGAGTCGATCTAGCCATGTCCGTCTGTCTGTCTGTCCGTCTGTCTGTCCGTCTGTCTGTCTGTCCGTCTGTCTGTCCGTCTGTCTGTCTGTCGGTTTCTACGCGAACTAGTCTCTCAGTTTTTGAGCTATCGGGCTGAAATTTTCAGCATAGTCTTATTTCTTTAGCACGCAGTATATATGTCGGAACGGCCGAAATCGGACCACTATATCCTATAGCTGCCATAGGAATGATGGCGAAATTAATGTAAAAAAATTTTTAATTTCTCTGTTTTTCAGAGATATAGTCGTTTTTTATAGTTCTAGAATTACGGTTTTAATTTCATTAAGATCGGACAACTATATCATATAGCTGCCATAGAAGGGATCGGTCGATTTATATGAAAATGTAAAATTCTACATGTAAAATGTAAAGTTTACAAAATTTACATAATTTGACATTTTTTTTACATTACCAAATTGGATCGATTTTCAATGATCCAATTGCTGACTGCCAGGGTATATAAACTTCGGTTTACCGAAGTTAGCTTTCTTTCTCTTTTTTGTCTCATTTCTAGATTAGCTGTAGTCCCCCATTTCAAAAAGTGTATTCAACACTCACTAAAGTTAAAAATGTGAGCTGGACAACTATTTAAAAATTGGTTATCCTGGCGGTGGTATTATTTTTTTCGCAGCTGTAGCACTTAATTTTTTTCGGCTCTCCTTTCAAGATGTCAATGACAGTTGTTCTCTTCCTCTATTCCTGGGAATATATCTCCATCCATTACACTGCCACTCTCCGCCACCAGGACATTACCACAATAACGCCCACAACTCTTGGAGCATCTGTAGCTCAGTACCCCGCCCTCGCCGAGTGTGTTTGGGGGAAAAGTGCAATATCATCAATTACTCGACAAATTTAGTGCCAGAAGAAGCCCATGCCCAAGTGACTGGTCAGGGCAGAAGCTGGGAAGGCAGAGGTCGGAAAAACGAAATGTCCGGATGCAAACAATAAAATACATTTTCCGGTTACTTGTCACCCACTTTTCCACCGCCACCGCCAACGCTACCGCCCTGCGCTGTCGTCTTGCCCCGGCGGAGAGGAAAATCCCTTCGCCATCTGAAAAGAAGTTGACACATGCTGCTCTCTTTCTCCGTGGAACTGGCAGAGCTGCAAGTTATCCGACTTCTCGGGGAAACTCCTCGGCAATTGCCAACAAAGCATTTCACTTTTTCGGTTGGGAAGCAGTCCTGTTGCTGTTGTTGTCCAAAGTCATGTCGACAATAGCTTTGGCTTTGCTTTTGACACTTGGTAAATGGCGCCCGCCCGCTGAGCGACTGCAGCCAACATTTTGCCCACAGTCCTCAGCGCTCGACCCAGCTCCTTCCACTTGCCTTCTTTCCTTCTTCGACTACTTGCTTCCGGTTCTTCCCAGCTCTACTCCCCTTGAGGCATCCATATGGGCGGATGGTGGGCGTGGTCGGGTCACTTGTTTACCGCTCCACTTACGCGTCGCTCTCAAGAGCTGCTGGACAGTTTTCCGGCTGCTGCTCTGTGTAGCATCAGCTCCTTTCCATTTTCCTTTTCGCTTCATTGAGATTGGCCGGTCATAGATACACTGAAAAAATATCTATCTTAATATATTCCTTCTAATATACGCCCAACACTAGCGCCTATTTAAGTGAGCTTGCCTAAATTTATCAAAGTAATTATTATTTGATAGTTGCTTTCTTAAAACTTCAAAATAATTTCACTTAGGTATAGAATTGGACGTGTCACGTTAGAATTTTCAACTGTTAATAATATTATACCAACAAAAATATAATAATAATCTAATATGCTTTGTGAAACATGGTGTTGTGATTTCGCTCTGTGCGGCAATCTATTGGACGCTGCGTCTACATACTCTGCCTTTTAAATATAAATTGTGCCGAAGTGCAAAGTGCAGGGCACAAAGTGCAGGGCACCGATGTGAGTTCTCCGGGGTTGAGTATCCGCCCTTGCCTCGCCGACTTCATTGCCTTTCATCACTCGGACTGCAGATAATAATTTATCAAGTGCGTGTCGGGATGCTTGACACAAGATTTGTTGCTGCTACTGTTGGGATATGTCAGGTCGGGACGCCAATCGACGCCATCGCGGGTGACAGACAGATGTGAAGTATTGGATTAGGTTGACGGCAATCGATAAGGCAATCAGTGGCAGGACATTTGCATGGATCCCATTCGAAAGCGTTCCGACGCGTTAGAGCGAAAGTATATTGGGCATTTTAGTGCAGTATTTACAATAAAATGTGAATAAGAATTGGGGTAAGTTGAATTCAACAGTACACTTTTGTGTGAAATACCGTTGTTCCTGCCCAGATGAAAGAAAATGGGCTTCAATGGCATATCTGCTGTTTTGCGATTACCGTTTTCTTTGGGTATATCCTTATGTCTTTAGAATTGATAAATCCGGGCTGAGTATATAAAATTATTAAAGCAACCGGATGGGGTCCAACATAAGCGAGAGACCCTAATAGGTTTGAGTGTGTGTTAGGATACGTCTAACCTGGCTGTATAGCTTTATAACCTAGCTTTATATTAAAAGTAAAATATTGAAAGTATTTAAATAAGCCTGGGTCCATTAATTATAGGATGGCTTTACTTGATTTAAACGTATACTTGCTAAGAAGGACATTTTAACTTTGCAACAGTTCCAGTTTATTAGATCTGTACATCTTGTCATCACAGTCAAGGGTCATCTCGTCCTCCCAATCTCAACGTCATCTTGTCCGACTCTTTTTTAAGGAGAAAGCGAAAACATTGGCCAGCATAAATCTTGGCGGCCAAGTAGTAAATTTTCATTTTCACACCTTTCAACACTTTTCACGCTAACACGACCAGAAGGAACATTTTGGTGTCAAAAATAAAAAGCAGACTGGCAGAGAGGCAAAGGATTCGACCTCTGACGCTGCCCGTCTCACTCTCACTCTCTGCCCGTCCCTGGGCCTGTCCCGGTCCCAGTCTCTTTCCCCCTGACAGGCTACACAAATACTGTCATATGCAGTGGGAAAGGAGCGAACGAGGAGCTGCCAGGACAAGGAGCAGTCGTTGAGCTTGGCCGAGGCAGAGCGGAGCAGACAAAGTGCCTCTGAGCGTAAATAAATTGGAAATGTCCTTTGCCCTGGCAGTGCCCCCATCAGTTGCTGAGAGAGTTGGGGAAAGTTGGTGAGAGAGTGATGCAGGAGTGCACTTTAAGAAAAGGATCGCATTTTTCTAGAAATCAAGCTTGCTGTAAATAGGATGCTTTTGAAACGCCTTTAAGAACTCAATACATAACTGAAACATTTTAGATATTGTATTACTGTAGTTCAATCGTTTTTTACAAACATAAATAACATTGAATCTTTCCAATTAATAAAGAAATATTTTTAATTGTGAGACTTTTATGGGGATATTCTAATATCTGTAATAAAAAATATCTTCGAGTGTGGACTAGTCAAGGGGAGGGCGAGGCAAAGGTCCTTGCTAGCATTGCAATGCGTCGGACATTGGGCGAAGGCGAAGCTTCCATTTTAATATTAATTTTACCCCAAAGCAGCAGACGGGACCCCGGACACAGAAAAGTTATTGCCATCGCTGAGACCGAGACAGAGACAGAGGCAGTAATCATGGGCACGGTCCTGGGCATTGCAGTATCCATCCTGCAGCTCTCCGCCCGCTCCACAGCCCCCGTTCTCTGGCGTTGTCAGCTGAAGCAATTTATGTCAGTGCATATCCGACAGCCCGGCAGTTGCAAGCCATGTGCGGATCCCGAAGTCCCAGTCGGTATCGGGCCTGCTCCACCTCCATTCTCACTCTCTTTACCCTCGGCTGCTTGAGGCCAACACCGAAGTGTTCTTGTTGGCAGCGGCACAACAACAGGAACAGCAGCGGCAAGAACAACAATGCAGCCTGCACCTATCAAGTTATCAAGCAGGCAGAGGCAGGCTTCCCACTGCTGATCCCACTGGCGATGTCAACGTGTCACGAGCTCAGACAACTCTCATCCCTCATTCCTGCACTGTAAGAAAATAAGCCGTTTTGTAAGGAAGATATTTTTTCCATATACATGATGAATGCGGTTTTAAAATACTTTAATGCGTGGCACGTTTTTAAAGGTTTTCATAGAGTTATACATGTTTAAATATGGATATATATCCGAGAACGTGGTGACGAAACAAGTAACTAACATGATTTTATTGCATTATAATTTATTTTTACTACGAAAAGTGTAGGATAGGATTGATAGCCCGCAGATATTTCTTTAAATAAATTCCAATTCAAATATTTAAGGGCTTGCCGGCAGAGTCACGTTCTCCTCCCTAGCTGTATATATGCGGCAATAGTCATCGTTCTTGTTGTTATCCTGGCAACGACATCGAGCGGGCTAAAGTTTAGTTCAACCTTTGATTTATATATTTCTCCAGGACGCTCCAGTTCTCAGTTGTTTCCTCCCTTGCACTTTTCTGATGCCAAAGGAATTGCTCTATTTTCCCAGGCAAAGCCATTCGTGTCCTTTGGAGCAAGCACATTTCGCAGAGCTCGCTGCACCGGAAGGCGAAAGCAAAATATTTATTAGTCTGTTAAATTGTGAATTGGCCAAGGTTCTGCCTCCGTCTGCTCGCTCGTCCGTCCGTCGTGTTCCCTCTTCGATTTGTTTTGGCTTCAGCATTGCATTTGGTTTTAATTTTTTAGCTGCTTGTGAGATTGGCTCCTGTTCTGCATCAGACTGCGTCCTTTGCTTTCTATTCCACTCCATTCCATTCCATTCATTGTTTGTTCGGTAATGACTCCTGTCTGACTTCTGGCCTGGCTGTTACACGCTCCGGAGTCCTTCTCTTGTTGAGCGGGCCAAAGGATTCCATTATTATTTTTCATTGAAATGCCCTTTGACACCCAATGCTGTAGATTAAAATGTCGCCCCGTAAATACAAAAATGGAATTTTCCCAAAATAGAGGTTGCTACAGGGAAACGTTGACTGCCTTTTGGGGGATCGAGAGTTAATTTTGTTTAAGCATTGCTATTTAATTGCAACAAGGGCCTTACAAAAAAACCCACACCATTTGCGGCTCACCTCAACCGTCGACACATGTTTTGGGTTAAGCGCCCCCTGGCGTCCAGCACCCGAGCACCCGGCGTCTGGCATCTGATCCGATCATCGGGGACTCATTTTGATATATAATATTTTAATTAAAATGTAAATCGAAATGATTAAGTGCTTCCAATTTATACACGATATTTCATAAACACAAAAAAAGAGGAGAGCCATAAAGCACTGAAAATTGTCGGTGGAATACAAAAGACCATAATTAATTACACCGCTCCGAGCCCCGAGCTCCGAGCTCCGAGCTGCACACGAAAGGGGCGAGACGGGGACAGCGAGAGCTGCTAATGACGGACGAGCGAGCGGAAGATAGAGAGGAGAGAGAGCGGCGAGTAACGATGAGAAACGATTCCAGGGAGTAGCGGCTGATTAATGATGGGCTGCGAATGAGACAGAGACGGAGTGAGCCCGGCGGAAGGGAAGGGGATGGGGCGAGCGACAGCGACGTGAGACTGACGAAAATGAGCACAACATCATCATGATAAATATAATGATGATGATGAGCATTATATGATAAATCAGTGGAGCCAGCGCTGAGCGCTGAGCGCTTCAGCGGTGAAAGAGGAAGCGAGAGGAACGGCAACGAATGCTCTGCTGAAATTTCTGCGGCACAATAATAAATTAATATAAATGATACTTAATTTTATGATTAATGGTATTGATGAGTTCCAGCCATCCAGGCAGTCTGGCAGTCTGGCAGCCGGTCAGCCGGGCACCAAGTTCTGGCCTAAAGGGCCGGCCGGCAAGAAAAATTTTCATAATTTATCAACAATAAATCAGTTGGGCCGCTCTCGCTGTGAATAATGCACAATAAATAAAAAATAAATAATACATAATTACAACTTTTGATTATTGCTTCTGCCGCCGCCTTCGAATTGATGGGCTTCGATTTACCCTCCTCACTTCCCGTCTCGACGCCATTGACGCCTTTCGTCCCGGCCAACTTTGGTCGACTTCGGGAGGGGCGGGTTGCAAAGCTGGTGCCTGCTGACAAATGATGCGACCGAGACCGATTTGGGCCAGGGAAAGATACATTTCAAAATGATTGAAACGCGTAATTAATTCACTTTTGGTTGGCCGACTACTCACTCTGCTTTCAGGCGCCCCTGGAATTTATCCGAGCCATTTGGGACAATTCGCTTTCTGCGGCTGATGAGCAGCAATTTGTCAAAATTACCGAATTATGAAAGGCGAAAAGGAGCGGCAAATCGGACATATCAAAGAGCTTTTCCATAATTTGTGGGCAACAACTGTTCATTCTAAAAATTGTCTATG
The DNA here is from genome assembly GCA_008042615.1 of Drosophila auraria. Taxonomy (NCBI): domain Eukaryota; kingdom Metazoa; phylum Arthropoda; class Insecta; order Diptera; family Drosophilidae; genus Drosophila; species Drosophila auraria. Next base: position 3,403 of record VNJW01005000.1, on the reverse strand, counting down.
AAAATGCAGACTTTATATTCAATATAAAATGGTTTTTGTGTTACGATATGATTATATTTATATAAAATAAATTAATTTACTAATACAAAAAAGTTAAAAAATATCATGTTAACACCATTATACAGTACCTAAAAATGTAACTGAGGACTTAGCCTGTAACCGGACCGAGATATTTTGAAAAACTTAACACCAGTGGCAACGAGTGTTTTGAGCTACGATCTGTATAATGAATAAAGTGACCACTTTCGTGACAAAATAATAAATGGATTTGTGCGAACTTTTTCCCAAAAATTGGGCCATGACCAACCATCACCAACCCCGCAAATCATGAAACACCAATAATAAAGCTAAAGTTATAAGTTAAAATGTGTAATACATATGTTACATTGTTGCGGATGTACTCTGAAAATTTTACAAAAATCGGATATAAACTTGGTAGTTATCAGACAATAAAAGTGCAACTTTCTTTCTCCATCTCGCTCGCACTAGTACTCACCACACTCGATTCTCGAACCGTGTCCTCAAACTAGAGCAGTGGTTGGCACGGCCCTATCCCGCGGGATAGGAAATTTCTTAGTCGACGTCTTTGCCGCTCACGCACAATATGAACAAAAGAGAACAGCAGAATCAGTGCAGTTAGCTTGTAGTTGTGTGGCAAGATTTTGCTTTTTTAGAGTTAAATAGCTTGTTTTTGAGTTAAGGGTATTTTTTTTTGGCATATAACAGAATATTTAAGCTATCTTATTTTTCTCATATCTAGCCATAGATCGTTAATTTTCCACTTATTCAAATGTAAGAGTAACCAAAATAAAACTTTTTAATATCTTTGTAATTTAAATTCTCTAAAAGAAGCGGGATTCATGCCATTGGGCTAGACATGTATAATCCACAAAAATAAGAATCCTTGGGCATTCTCCCCATTACAGCACAAATGGATTATACATTCGGTCTGCATTTCCATGCCAAATTTTTTAATTCTTCTACAGTTGCCTAGAAGCTTCTCTTCCCAAATCGCAGCAGCGTAATAAACTTTCTTAAGCCTTCATAGATTATGTATAAAGCATGACTGAAAACCTTATATTCTAGGCCACATCTTTACATGCCATTCATTACCGATCTGACTTCTGTAGAAAAGAATGCCATTTACCCGGAGAAGCAACTACCAACGTAGCATATCAGGTAAAAGAGTAATTCCCAGATTGCATAAGTCGCATAAGTCAAACTGTCAACGGCAGGCAGACAATCAGACAACAACCACACCAACTGCGGAACTGTAAAAGTTCCATTGCCTGAAATGAGTTGAAAAAGTGAAAAGTTAAGCGAAATGAAAAGGAAGGTTTTCCCCATAACCACTGCCAATGTCTATCTTTCAGTCCCGCTACCGTGTTGCTGCTGGCGGCATTGTTTCCATCGCATTTGTTCCAACAAAAGTGCAATTTGCACCCAAAACAGCCGCAAACAAGGAGGAGAGAGTGTTGACAATGGCAGAGAGTAGGGAAAGAACAAAAGAAATGACAAACAAAAACAACAGACCTCAACAAACGTACACACATGGCAAAAGCTAAATAAGAAAAATCCCTTTTGTCTAGTGTTTTCTGTTTTGTAGCACGAGTGGAAAAAATCTCGGAAAACTTTGTAAAAGCAAAACAAAAAAAAAAAAAAAAAAAAAAAACAGGTACGGACTATGTCATACCCGGTACTTGCTTTCAAAAAAATATTCGCAGCTTTAGGCGCTTTTTATGCCTTTGTCAACATCCTTGTCCCTTTGGAAAACACCTAAAGTAAGATTAGGACCCGGAACCCCTACTAAGGTTCAAATACATAGCGCAGTATAATACTATACACCCTGTTGATGTACTATTAAGGGGTGTAACCTCCTCGGCGAAGATTGCGGCATATGCTGCAGCAGGAGAATCTGACAGAAGTGAAGTTCGGTTCGGTTCGGTTTCTGTTTGGTATCCCGGCGATAAAAACCCAAGCAGACTGACTGAAAAGACACCAGGCAGAAGGCCAGGAAAAGAAAACTGCAAAATTGCAACAAGTATCAGCAGCAGCAGCAGCAACAGCAATAACAATGGCGGACTGACAGCGGCAGCAACAGCCCCTGGTCCTCACAACCCCCGATCGCCACCCACACCACACCACATACACCACCGAAGTGGTTGGCCTGGAACAAATGCGTACGTGACACTTTGGTGGCGCAGAGATATAAGAATGTCACATAACTCACCGTGATTAACGTCTTTTTGTCGCTCTCAGGCGGCACCACCATCCCCCCGCCCACAGCATGCAAAAATATAGCCAGCTATAAAACAAGTGGTTGTGGACCCCTCATTGGGGTTATTCGTGCTGGAGCCCCACAATCGTTTAACGAAGCTTGGGCATTATGCGACGGCATTTTCAAATCCCGATTTCCTTGTCCAGTTTTTCTACTCTCGCTTACTTATTATTTGGTATAATCTCATTATATTATGGATATATGAAATATATATAGGATCAGTCTCAAAAATCAACACTGAATATTATTTAGGGAGACTAAGCGTGTATTTTGAAATTTATATGTAAGTTTATCGTACATAACGGTTTTAAAAAGTGGAGATTAAATTGTGACAGTGTAAGCGCAATTTTCCCAAAGAAAAAACCCTAAAATTTACATAGCCTGATGACCATAAAACCAATATACCCCTTTCCAAAAGTAATTAATTGATAAACAGGGAAAATAAATTAATTTTTCCTAGCAAACACATTTTTACCATTCTAAGATTTTTTGTTTCTTATGTATCTGAACCTCCTCTACCTGGCAAAAACAAATTTGAGCGAATATCGACTGGCCCTAAGACAAAAAAAAATTAAAAACCGTTTTTTTTTATTAAAAACCCGCTTAATATTAATCCTAGATTAGTCTAGTATTTTTTTATGAAAAATATGTTTGAAAAAAGGATAACTGTATTTTTTGTCTTTCAAATTGCATGCACCATTTTTTAAAGTTGTTTGTCCAACAGCGATTATCTCGAAAAGTATTGATGGTAACGAAAAAATATTTAAGGGTCACTATATGGACATGGAGCACTTTAAAATGTGGGTATGCATTTTTTTTTTCAGAGCGAAAAAAAAAACAGGGGTGGCCGAGTTGATATGGAATTTCCCATATATAATACAAGAAGTATAGCTTTTATACTCAATAGTTTAAATTGTATTTTTCGAGTATCATTTTTATACGAACCTACATCGAAAATTCGATAACATGTGGCATTAGCAGGAATTTAGTGCTATTCTGTTTGTCGCGTTAGGGATTTTTGTCAAGCCTTGGTGAATCTATAAATAGATTTTTGTACGGTTAATGTTCCTCGCCCCGCAAATGTCATCCTCATATGGCTATTTAAGACGCTTTCTTATGTGATGC